>SNQJ01S0185974.1:0-18677 GCA_010110895.2 Picea sitchensis | reverse complement strand
AACTGGGGCTAAATATGGGCTTCTACTTTTTGTGATAATCCCACATTTTAACAAGTCTTGAACTAATCTTTCTATTTATGTTTTATGATGATGGGGGTATCTGTATGGTCTAATCTTGACTGGGCTTGACCCTGGTTTAATTTAAATCAAGTGTTCAATTCTTCTTTGTGGAGGTAAGTCCATGGGGAGGTCTTGAAACACCTTCTTGTGTGTTTGAATTAGGTCTTGGATTTCTGAATTTTTTGAGTCTTGTTCTAGTTCTTGTATTCCCATGTGGTGGCATTGGATAAAATAGGTAGTTGCTCCTTTCCGAATCATTTTTTCCATCTGTTGAGATGATACAACTTGTGTTTGGGGGGGTTGAAAACCATATAATTTATAAGTTTTCCCCTGCCATTTGAATTTGATAAAATGCTCTTGGTGATTGACTGAGTAGGTGCCTAAGGTTTGCAACCATTGGACTCCTAAAACTACGTCTACTCCTCCCAGGGGTACGGTGTAAAATTTGGATTCCATATTGAAATATTGAATTTGGAGTTTCACCTTATGGAATTTTCCTACATTTTCAATTTTCTTACCATCTGCGACCATCACTTTCATATTTGGTACTGGATATACAAACAATTTAAGGTTCCTTGCGACATTGATGTCGATAAAATTGTGGGTACTTCCTGTGTCAATTAATACTGTGACGTTATATTTTTTTATGTGTCCTTTTAATTTTAAAGTTTGTGGTTGGTTGATGCCTGTGATGGTTGCTAATGATATTATTGGTGTGTCATTATCTAAGAGATCTGACATGTCATTTTGATTGTTTCCCCTTTCTTCTGTAACTGATTCTTCTGCGTTTGATTCCTCGATGTTTTTTGCTTGGCAAGTGTATAATTTTTTTGACTTATCTTCTGTGCAACATCTGTGTCTTGGGTCCCATTTTTCATCACAATATTTACATTTACCTTCTCTTATTCTTTGGTAATCCTGAATTCTTCTATCTTCTCGTAAGTTGGGTGGTATATATTTGTCAGTTTCTGTGTTTGTGTTCTGGTTTATGTTTCTTCTTGAATAAAACTTGTCAAATCTTGTCTGGCCCTCTAGCTTTTCTTCTGCTGCTTTTGCCTTGCGTCTTGCTATTTCAATATTAGTGACCTCATGTAATTTTAACTCGTCTTGGATATGCGGCTTGAGACCACCTATGTAAGAATGGAGTAATTTATCATCAGATAATCCAAATACTCGGGTGGCCAGGGATTCCCATTGATGTGTAAATTCATCTACGTTGTCTTTCTGTTGTAGCCTAGTGAGTTTGGAAAAGAATTATTTCTCTGAGATGCCCTGGAATCTTTTTAAAAAAACATTTTTAAAGGAGTTCCAAGTGTATGATTGGATTCTTCCTTTCCACAATATGTACCAATTGTATGATGTGCCTTCTAGGAACATGGATGCATATTTTACTTTTTCTTCATCAATTGTAATATTATATATTTGGAAATATTCTTTAGTTTTGTTAAACCAAGCCACGCATTGGTTATCGCTGCCATTGTATTTTGATAGTTCAATTTTGGCTTTGGGAGGGTAAATCATTAGAGGTTGGTATTGTGATGTGGTTTGATGACTTGAATTGTAGGGAGGCGGTGGCGGTGGGGGTGGTGATGTGTTAGAAGTGCATGAATCATTTGATTGTGATTGGGGAACTTGTTGGTGGCCTTGATCTTTTATTAACTTTAAAAGCTCATCATACTTTGTTTCCCGATTTTGTGTTATTAGACCCAGACTTTGTTGTATTTCTTCTGTTATTTATTTTTTAAAGTTTCCCAAACCTCATTGTAAGTTAATCCCGATTTCTTGAAAAATATCGTCTTTAAGATCTTGTTTTAGAATTTCCATGTCTTTTCGTAATTCGTTTCCGACTTCTTTTGAAATCTCTTCTTTTATATTTTGGGTCGGTTATTGTCTAAGTGCCTCATTATTGATCTTTATTTCTTCGCGCAATTCGTCATTAGTTTTTTGTAATTCCTTTTCGAGTAATTTTCGGGCATTTTTGCATTCTTGGTCTATTTTTTCAATTTTATTTTTTAACTCTGCCATTTTCCTGGTACTTGGGGGTGAATATTTCCCAACAATTTTGACTCATTATGCTGTATTTTGCTGCTCCACTTGCTAAAAATAATATATATATATATTATTTTTTGGTCAATTTTCTCTTTTTAAGAGGTGCGACTCACTGAAAGGGTGTGAAGGGATGTGATAGGTTATTATGAAGGTGGCCGATAGGGGTGATAGAGACAGTTTGTCATTGTTACAGGATGAAAGTAGGGGTACGAGGGAGGTTACGACAGGGTTAGGGGTTACGGGGGAAGGGATTTATGGGGGCTATGGGTGAGGGGTTACGGGAAAAGTGTAGATGTTACGGGATAGGGTTACGGGTGGGCTACGGGAAGGGGATTACAGGGACAAGTTACGGGGAGGCTACGGGAAGGGAATTACAGGGACAGGTTACGGGACAGGGTTTCGGGAATGGCTGCGGGAAGGGAATTACAGGGACAGGTTATGGGACAGGGTTTCGGGAATGGCTGCGGGAAGGGAATTACAGGGATAGGTTACGGGGAGGAAGGAGGAGTAGGGAAAGGTAAGGGAACATGAGGGGGACAGGAATTATAGGGTATGGGTAAAGGGAACGGGAAGGGAAACAAGAGGTGGGTTACGGAAGAAGGGAATAGGGGAAGGGAAGGGGTACGAGAGGGAACAAGAACAAGATATAGTTTACGGGAAGGGAACAGGAGGGGAATTTACGGGAGTTGAGGGGGATGGAAAAGGGGGAAAGGGAGGTATGGTGGAAGGATGGACGGGGATAGGAGGAGGGGATAGCGGTGTGGGGGGTGGGAAATGGGACAGGTCGTGGAAATTGGGGAGGGTTTACTGGGATTTTTTTTATTTTTATTTTTATTTTTATTTTTTATTTATTTTTTATTTTTTTTATTTTTTTTCTGGTTTTCGTGAAAGGTTTTAATTTAATTTACGAGAGATGGAAGGGGGGAAAAAGGATTGATTAGCTCTGATACCAATGTAATAGATAACCAGGTCTGCAACTGTATAGTAATATAAAATATAAATAATTGATAAAAATATGATGATTACAATTAAGAATGAGGGCTTGTTTATATACCCACACAAGGGTGCCCTTTCACCACTAGACATGTCTTTTTGAGAACATGTCCTTTCATTATTAATAATTACTATTTACTAACTACTTACTACTTAATTATTATGTTATGAACATCTATTTATATGTATTTTATGTTCATAACAAAGCCCAATATTGGAGAAAGTTTATTGTTAACTTCTCTTCAATTGTAGCTCCATTACATGCAGTGACAAGCATCAAACAAGTTTTCCAATGGGAGGCAAGAAACAAAAATATTTTGATGCATTGAAGGAGAAGATTAGTTCAGCTCCATTTCTTGCACTTCCTGATTTGAGACAGCCATTTGAGATACAAACAGATGCAAGTAACTATGCAATGGGAGCAGTCTTGTTGCAACATGGTAAGCCCATTTGTTTTCATTCTGAAACTTTTAATGGTGTTGTGATTAATTATCCTACATATGATAAGGAGTTGTATGCATTGGTGCAAAGTGTGAAAAAAATGGAAACATTATTTGTTGGGAAAATAAACTATCATTCACATAGATCATCAACCATTGCAATACTTACAATCACAAACAAAGATACAACAAGCAAGGTACTTCAGATGGATGGGTTTCCTAAAACAATTCCACTTGGTTATCTGGTATAAGAAAGTCATTTATAACAAAGTTGTTGATATGCTTTCTAGGCTTATTGTTAGTGCTTCAATTATTCTTAATTATAATTCTACCATGCATGAGAGCTATGTTGAAAAATATGCTTTAGATGTTGTGTCATTCTAACCAAGTTGAGGAATTTGATTACCATGTGCATGACAAGATTTTGTATCATCTTGGCAAGCTATGTATTCCACAGGGTGAAAGAGTCAACATCATAAGGGAAGCACATTCTTTTCTTATTGCTGACCACTTTAGTGTAGGCAAGACGGTGGCCAATTTGCAAAGGTATTGCTATTGGCCTAAAATGAATGAAAGTGTTTCAAGATATGTAAGAGGATGTTCTTTATGTGGTACAAGTAAGCCTAGCAATAGAAAGTTGGGTTTGTATACTCCACTTTCGGTTCCTTCTCGTCCTTGGGAAAGCATTTCTGTGGACTTTGTAGGAGGATTACCTATGTCTAAAAAGAATCATGATTATCTTTATGTTGTGGTTGACCGTTTTAGTAAAATGTGTATCATGATGCCATGTAAGAAGCAAGTTACAGTTGAAAAAATGACACAAATGTTCTTTCAACATGTTTGGATACATTTTTGGTTGCCCAAATCTATTATTTCTAATCGAGATTCTCGATTTATTGGGAAATTTTGGTCAAGGTTATGGGCACTCATGGACACCAAACTGAAAAAGAGCACAACATTTCATCCACAAAATGATGGTCAAATAGAAGTGGTGAATAGAACAGTAGTACATCTTCTTCGTGGTTATTGCAACAAACATCATAAGCTTTGGTATGAGCACCTACACTACATTCAACATGCTTATAACCGGGCTAAGCATTCATCGACTCAAACATGTCCATTTGAGGCATTTTTTGGTTATTTGCCAAAATCACCTTTAGATTTGATCTTTTGGAAGGATATTGCTATTGATAGTCATTATGACATTGATAGAGAAAAGAAGTTCATTGAACAAATTCAGTTGGTGCATCAAATGGTACAAGAACAGTTGGAAAAGAGTCAATCCAAGTACAAGACAAGACATTCCAAGCATCATGTTGATCACAATTTCCAAGTTGGAGATGAAGTTTGGATTTACATTAGCAAAGAGAGGCTTAAAGGAGAAGGTAAAACACTTAAACCAATTAGATATGGACCTTTCAAGATTCTTGAAAAGATTGCTAACAATGCCTTCCGTTTGGATTTGCCTCCTTATATGCAAATGTATGCAGTTGTTAATGTTGAGAATTTGAGATTGTATGAGCCTCCTTTGATTGATGATCAATGAGAGCATGTTCAGATTCCTTCCATAGATGACTTCTTGCCATAATATCTTTCAGAATTGCATGAGGATACAATCCTTGACAGAAAGATAAGAACTTCAAAACGAGGGTATGTGGAATACTTTCGTGTTGGTATTAAAGGCACAAATCCAAGAAAAGATAAATGGATTGAGGTTGGAAAGGTGAGGGAACCATACCCTCATCTTCATATTGACTGAAAGTAGTATTTTGGAGGTCCAAAAGCTTCCCGATGGGGAGGAGTTATCCATGGGATCAAAAAATGCTCAAAAATCAAAGTGCTCAAAATTTCTTGAAAATAGATTCATTGCATAGATCTCATCCTCACAATCCCAATGAAACTTCAACGGGCTCAAACATAGTCTGTATGGTTGAGATATCGTGTTCTGTCCACCTTTCCAAACATGCAAAATGTTGATTGTGCAGTCCGTACAGGCCACGTGGCAGCTGATCGTATGACCATACAAGTTGACTGGGCAACTGATGTGGAAGGTGATTTGGTAGCTTATTTGGTAGGGACATGGACCAATGGTGTGTTGACACATGTCATTGTATGTGGCAAATTGAAGGGTGCCACGTGGCCCATCTAGGGGCCGCCATGTGGCACCCCGTTGTTGGTTGTTTCGTAAAATTGTTTGGACTCCACCAGAGTCGAACCTGCGACCTCTGGGCATGGGCAGAGACTTGGCATAGGCGAGGCTACCAGCCCGCCTACGAGTAGTACTTAACCACTATAGTTCCAAACTTTAATTTAAATTTGAAACAAATGTTAATCCAGGCAGAGAAAAGATCATGGCTTAGCCCCAACCTTGGTCACACTACACTGAAACCTTTCCACATGACCATACATGCGGGGTTTTCAATGGATAGACAGATGAGTGCGAAAATCCAGGTCGGTGCCCAGCCAGATGAGGGGCCACACGACCACAACCTCTGGCGGTTAAAGCGCCTATCCTGCTAACGGTGCGACATTTTTTGCTATTTTGCGGAATGGCACGTGGTGTTGAGTTTTGGCATGAGAAATGCACAGAGCTAGGTTCAGTTGGACAGAGGTGCATTTTAGTGAGTAGGTACAACAAGTTATTGGAAAAAACTTCCAGGGAGTGTATTTTTCTTCAGTTTTTGGTCAAACTAGGTCCATGAAGAGCCCATCTAGGGGTTTTTGGACATTTTGGAGCCATTGAAGCAATCTATTTTTCATTTTGAGAATTGTAAATCACTAATTTTGACACTTTGAGCATATAATGAAAATGATCCATTGGAAGCTGAACTAGGAGATGTAGCCCAAGAGAGGGGTGATCTCCTTTATCATTTTGTTGTGTTATGTGCTTAATTTTGATGGTTGTTTATGACTGGTTATGTTGATCATGTTAAGTAAAAACTCATTAAGTTTATGTGCTTGAAAACTTGATCCAATTTCCTAAGTCACATACATATTCCACTTGCAAAATTTGTATACACAAACCTTTTTCATTTTCAGATCAGTTGCAACAAATAATGTCCCTTTTCTAAGACAGACTAGTCTTGAGAGTGTAGGAGTAGGTCTTATTAAGGATTCCTCGCTCATGGGGGTTTTTCCTTTTCCCACTCCTGCCACCACATAGGTTTCCACGTTAAATATGATTTCGACTCAAGCGCCACAATCCCTAGAATCACTTGATCCTTTGGTAGTACCTGGTCGTTACGAGCATAGTTCTTTCCCTGTGCCAAGCTTGTTAAAAAATGAAACAGACCCTTACAAGCATATTTAATTATCTCTATCAAGATCGTTAAAAAATAAAGCAGACCCCCTTCCATTCAAATCAAGTCTCAGTCTGGCTCGAGTACTTACCTTCTTTTCTTTCTCCTAGTGAAAATGTTCTTATTAGTAACCAAACGCTTAAACAAGAAAAGAAAAAGAGTCATCGGAGGAAATGATGCTTAGGGGGCAGGTCTCCAATCTCTGGACATCATGCTGGAGCAAAACCACTAGATTTTACCAAAGAAACTAGGGGAAATATACCTCTAGAGAGATACACTGCTATAAGTTATCCTCGTTTGGGGGACGTTCCTGTCATAATGTAGTAGTCTTTTCTAGAACAAGGTTAGTATTTGTTCTTTCTCATGCTCATAAATACATGAGAATAGGTTATCGAGATGAGTCTTTGTTCTTTCTCATTCTCATTAATACATGAGAATAGGTTGTCGATTATAATTTTATCTCTTTTTCAAACTCATAAAAGCTATATGAAAAATGAACTCTTTGGAGTCTCCTTTAATCTCTTTTTAGTCTCCCTAAACATGAAATGATTTCCGAGTGAGATTGTTTCATTTCACACTCATTAAAAGGTTTGAAAGGGCGTCTTTCAAGTGGTAGTTTATCTCTTTTTTGGCCTCACGAGACTAATTACAAAAAATGAATACTCTAGTCAAGCATGACTAGAAGAGTTCTCCCCTGTATTGTTTTACACTTCTTTCGAGCTTGGGATCGTGAATTTATGAAAAGTCACCCAATGAGTCATCTTTAATTTCTTTTCAGACTCTATAAACGTGAAAAACCATTGATTTTACCTTCTTTGGGCTCATTAAATTATGCATTGAAGGACCTATGTGATTCCAATCTCCAGGACCCATACAAGATCGAACCCTTCCTTATTCAGGTTCGTTAAACATATGTCGAGGGACTCTCATCCAAAGGATGAGCTATGCTGAGCATATTTTATCCTCCTGAAGCTCGTTTAAAAATAAAGAGGTACTCATCAATCATGATGGGGGGGAATTGAAGGAAGTGGCTCGAGTTTTTTGGAATCCTTTATGGGAACTATTTTTTCCCTTGAACATGGCACCTATTTGTGTCTTGTCTTAGAGTTGGGTAATCTGCTTGTCTATGAGTCATACCAATTACATGTGTTGTTATACTTTTTCATTCTATTCGAAGAGTTTTGTTATTTTCGTCACATTATGTTCTTGGTACTCATCGAGTCAATGCTTCCAAGTCATTTTTCATGCCTCACTATGTTTAAGGGAAGTTTCACTTCAAACCATCCATCTGCAATATTACCAGTTTCCATTTCTTATGTCAATCCATACTCATTTTATCCACCATCTTATATCGCTTTGTTGTGTCAGTTTCATGTCAATGATGGGGGATACATCAAGGCCCTCCTTCGACAAGTCTGTTCCTATCGACTTCAACACATTATCCAGAAATTAGACTTAGAAACCAATTAGTTCCTTGGGACCTGCATGCCTTAATGGCGGGCCTCCTTGCTTCTGATAGTAGGTTTACATCATTGACCTCTGATCAGATGATTCCATGAATGTTTGACTTCATATCATTTATTCACATTCGATGGAATGTACTAAAGGTAACTTGGGAGTTATTGTCATCAATGGTGAATGTTATAGCGTTATTAACCCCCTAACCCTTGGGCCATCATATCCTAGAGGTCAACTACCCAATTCAACCACTTTCATCATTGTCTCCCTAAGTTTCTAGCCTAATTTACCTTCGGTCACGTTTTTCCTTTCTTCCTTCAAACGAAAGGGTTGGTCACCCTTTCTAGACTGCCAAGTCGCAATCAAGTTGCTCTTTTTGTGTGCTTAGGTCGTGACCGAGCCTAGAAGCTCCCTTTTTTAGAATTGGTTGTGATGGATGATACCTTCCTCTTATTTCTCGGGGTTTAGTCTCGAGAAGGTTTCCATTATGAGCCTGAATATCTTATCCTATTAACCATATGGACTTATCTCTAAATCCCTATAAGAACCAAGACATTTCCATGGGAAATAGGAGAAAGAACTAGCAAGGTTACTCTGTACTTTTGGTGGCAAAGCTTGGGAAAGTATCTTGGAAGAAAGTGATCTCTTCAGTTTACATCTGTAAGTTCTAATATTGCTTACTTGATTAATAGAAGATATGATGGATGTTTCCATCTAATTGATTGTTCATGAAAGTTTGTGTGTTAATTGATAGAGAATTGATATATTTGTATGTTGTGACATATTATCAAGTTTAGAAGCATCCTTTGTTCATATCTCTATTCATTTCTTAGGTATAGGAATAACCTAAGGGAGCTCAACTTCTGCAAGGTGTAAAATCCCTAAGCTCAACTTCTGCAAGGTGTAAAATCCCTACAACAGATTGGCGACCATACTAGGGAGATTTCCTTTTATGTGATTCTCTTCCTTCTTTACCCATTAAAATAGCCTGATCTAATTGCCAACCTTTATTGTACTCTTTGCCAATTCCATTTGAAGAAACCTCTACCTCAGATCTGATAGATCTCATCCTAGATCTATCTTTTTATTTTTTCTCTTCCTTGGTTGTGACTTCCCCGTGTGCACAGAGCGATTGAATCCTTCCTGGTCACGTTTTTCCTCGCTCGGAGCAGCGACCATCCCTACTCTCAGATCTACCAGGAGCGGTCAGACTCTTTCTCTTGTTGGGTCATGACCCGGTCACACTGTGTCCCTCTGCAGGGAGTGACCAACCCCTTAAATCCTCTTTTTTGAAGAGTTATCCTTCAAAAAACTCAGCCAGATCCTTACACACTGGTCTCCTTCAACACTCTAGACCTGTCTTAGGCCTATCTCATTGATTTTGCTTCAAATTTTTGAAATCTATGAAATTTATCTTCTTTTGTTTTGATTGATGGTACAACCAGAATCATCTAGTCTAATCCCTTCAATTAAGTATAAGTCTATCCGTAGCTCTTTGAGAAGACTCTTTCGCAAAATTTGTCATTTTATTATAGAAGTCTCTCTTTCATTAGTTTGAATGTTTTTTGTCTCCCGAATCATTTGAGAACCTTTCAAACTATTGTTTAGGCTTAAAATATTTTGTCTTCTTTAATTTTTCATGCTTGGTTTTTTCTTCCATCTTTTTCATTCATTACAAAACGTTGTTGATTGAAAGAAAAGTCTAAAGAAGAATTTTTTGTTTCAATTTTCATGTAGTTTGAAAACATAAAAGAAACATTTTTTTTTTCTTTTAGAATGATTTAAAATATCATTGAAACAATTCATGCTTGGTTAGGAATTTTGTAAATCAGTCTGTAAGTTTGGTTGAAAAAATTGTCCTTTTATCTCATTTGCAAGAATACAAATGAATCGATATGAATTAGGGTGTTTTCTTACATAAAAAGAAAAAATAAAGATACTCTTCTCCCTCCCATAAATAGGATTCATCGAAAGGAAAATTGTTGAAATTTCATACCTTTGCATCCATTTGGAGTGGAGTCCTTTCACATCATAAGTTTCACTTCCACGCAACCCTTTGACTAAATAACAACTTTAACAATGAACACGCGTTAATAAAATTAACTATACTTTTTATTTTCTAAGAACACTAACAATAGTCTAGGTATAGGGTCTTTGACTAAGATAAGTGTGTAAATTGTCCAAGACCAAAAAAAAAACTATAGAACACTAAAGAGTGCTTAAACCCAACTTTTGTATAGGCATAGTCGGGAACCCCCTCTCACACAGGGGCTACACACGAGGTAGCATGCGGCTAGGAAACAAAGATTACCCCTCTAAGGCTTAACAAAACGTAGTGGAATGATAGTGTATTGTGTATTCTTCTTGAGAATCAGTTGTTTCCATTTGGTCTCAAAACTTCGTGAATCTCGAATCCATTCGGGGTCCTCTAAAAATTTTTTCGGTCCTCTTGTTCTCAGTCCTCTTGAGGAATTTCAGACTTGATATCCTACCCATACTTTCGGACCTGACTATCAACTATACCCTCCTGGAGGCTGACTGTGATTTATTGACCTTAGTTTCCATAATCTTTAGGGATTTTACACAAGGTGACAACGAAGGGGAGTCTTCGTTGTACCTGGATCAGACGTTGGTCAAACTCACTCTGGCTCCTTGGAGGGAAACCCACAAATAGACCATCAAGGAGCTTGCACCAAGGTGTAAGTATGTTAAGAAGGTTGCCAACGTAATTAATCCACCCACTTATCCCCTCCCCTTCTCACATGTTCCCACGATGTTGGATTTCATCACCAACTAGTGAGCTCATGGCGAGAAGCTTTGGTCTGTTTGTTTGATTCCTAGATTTCCTAGCGCGTGTTGTTTTTTTATTTAGTTGGATTTAGGACTGTTATTGTTACATCTCAATCCTATCCAATCAAAACTTGCGTAGGTCTCAGAGGATGAGAGATTTTCCTCCATTACATTACGAAATTTTTCCTCCCATCTCACCCGAAGACCACCTTCGAAACGAATTCCACAAGGAAAACTACTCCGAAGCTAGAAGTTTTTTTACCCCTTTGCTTGAACGCCCATAAGGAGATACATTTCGAGTTGGATTTATACTCCATGCAAATCCACCCTTTATGGACCCTTATGATCCCCTCCTTCTTTAGGTAAAATTTGACGAAGAACCTGAAATCGGTATCGATTATCCTCGTCTACCGCTTGTACCTTGTGAAGACGTCATGAGCATGGAAACCCAACAAATTCATTTATCCAAAGGTTTCATCACACCACCACGAGTTTTTGGTCCATCTAACCCTATGCAAACCCTTGAACGACCCCACGACGTCCTCACCTGATTAGATACAACTATAGACTACTTTTAAACTCTTGCAATGAGATCAATCACATGCCTCTTCACGCACCCCATGGATGATTTTAGGGGATAAATTTCGCTCATGGGATAATTTTCCATGGTTTTTCCAAAAATGAGATTCGTTATTTTAAAAATGATTCGCCTAAATTCTAAAGGATAAAATTATTTTACCTTAAAAATCACCAAAATTTTATAAAAACTATATAGAATCCTTAGAAATTTGAATATTTTTACAAAAAGATAGCCAAACATTTATAGTTAGCATATGAAGGATTAGTAAGATTCGCTAAGGTTTCTACATTTCAAAATAAATTTCCATCCTTAAAATCATCCCTGACACACCCCTCATCCCCCCATATATGGCATCTCCCATATGTTTCAAACTTCTTTCCCCCATTCCTCCCCCATCCACTCTACACCACAACAGGCCCAGCCAAACGTCGCCACAACCCAAACATCAGCATTGACATCTGTATCATATGTTGTCCCAACCATTGTACCACGACCTTCAAGAAAACAATCTTCTACACCCCCCACTAGGGGGAAACCTTTCTTTACCCTGTTGTTCTTAGGAGGCGATCCCAACCTCTTTGGACAACAACATTTAACGGGATGATTACCTCCCCAAAGAAGTCAAATAATGGGTTTTTTCCAAAAAACATCTATGAGCTAGCCTTTCACTAGGGGAAAACCCATGTACTCCAGGAAAATATCCAGCCAACATCTAGCTAGGGGGAAACCCTCGACTTCCAGATCATTTTTAACAGGAGAATATCCTCCTATCGGGAGCAAACCTTTATTTAACTGGGGGAAACCACCCATTGGGGGAAAACCCCCATCCTCATGGCCATATTCTCTCTAGGGTCACCAATCAACTGGGGGGAAACCCCCAACTACCAGACAACACCCATCATGGGGCCAAACTATTCCCTCTACCACCTTCCTACTATATGGCCACCCTTACCCATGAATATCAAATACCATATGGAACCAACCTCCACAACCAGCCAATCTTCCAATTGCCATTCAACCAAGAGGACCCCCCTAGAGGACCACCCTATATTGCGGACCTCCTAGTAGACCACCCTTGGCAAAGGGGGACCACCCTATGGTGGTGGACCCCTTGGGGGGCAAACCTATGGAGGCGGGCCTCCTGGAGGAGGACCCCCTGGGGGACCACCCTATGGTGGAGGTCCTCCTAGGGGACTGCCCTATGGAGGAGGACCTCTTGGAGGACCACCCTATGGAGGAGTACCTCTTGGGGGACCACTTTATGGAGGAGGGCCCCATAGAGTACCACCCTATGTTGGAGGACCCCCTAAAGGACCACCTTATCGGGGAGGGCCTCCAAAAAAAAACCCATATGGAGGGGGACCATATAACCCACCTCCACAAGTAAACAAACAACTATCATTCTTGGAAAATTTAGATTTTTCTAATCTTTCCTGGTTGACTAACGATCCCATACAACATTCTCCTTTTTGGCCCCCCCATTCCTGTCAAACTCCCATCCAATATTCCCAAGTTCAACGAAAATCCTAGGGCCTCCAAAAAAAAACCCATATGGAGGGGGACCATATAACCCACCTCCACAAGTAAACAAACAACTATCATTCTTGGAAAATTTAGATTTTTCTAATCTTTCCTGGTTGACTAACGATCCCATACAACATTCTCCTTTTTGGCCCCCCATTCCTGTCAAACTCCCATCCAATATTCCCAAGTTCAACGAAAATCCTAGAGAAAATCCAAACAATCATGTGATGACTTTCCACCTATGGTGTTCTTCGAACTCCTTGATGGATGATTCCATTTGATTATGACTTTTTCAGTGAACCCTTACAAGATCCACATCCAAATGGTATATAGAACTGTTGTGGAATTCCTTTGACAACTTTAATTTCCTTGCCATGGCATTTTTGACACACTTCCAATTACCTATCTGCTCTGAGACCGATATCGATCTCTTAACCTCGTTACACCAATCACATTTAATATCACATTCACGAGTGGAGGCATCAATGTCAATTAATCAAAGCCACAATCCTGGATAAATTATTAGTAGATTGGTTCACCGTGTCTCTTTTCCACCTATAGCTCGAGATATCTCCATGGGAGACATCATCATCGAGGAACAAGCCATCTGTCGAGCCCATTATTTATATTTGGTATCCTCTCAATCATGCACATTATAGGACTTGATTCCCCATGCTCCTCGACAGTTGAATTATCCAACCAAACCTGCACCTGGACCCCATGTCTATGGTATGATAAGTAATGTTTCTACTAATACATCTGGTCAGATGACTGGGAAACACATCCAATTGAATAAAGATACCAATCATATCTCATTTTTCCATACAAGCACTCCAACTAAGCCCCCTTCCCAAACCTCCGAGTTTAATTTGGTGCAGTCAACCACACCCAAAAACCCGCAGTAATCTGGAGGAAAAAAGAAGGGTAACAATAACAAGAAAAAGAAAAACTCTTATGAGCAGTCGAGCCCGAAGACCCAAGAAAACAATGTTGAGGGTAAACCTAAACGAAAGGCCAAGTATCCTTGCATGATTTGTAAAGAGGATCATTTCACCAAAGATTTTCCTCGTCTTGTTGAAATCCATCAATATATCAAACGAGGCCCATCCTCTTCTACACCTACATTATTAACAAATCCTCCCCCCCCCAAGCAACAACAACTTGTCATGAAAACGTAGCCAACCCCGCCTAGGTGCAACCCCAAATCCTCGTTTGTAAACATATTGATAGTTAAATATTTGGCTATATCTACTAGAGCCAATAATTGTGATTCCCTAGAAGGTGATTCTTTACTTAAGTATCCCCCTGCATCCCCCCCACCTAATGGCCCTCTCACACTAGAGAAGCCAACTATTGAACTTGCCTTACGCCCTCCAAAGAGAGTACTTCATTTCACTATGCATAATCCTAATGCTCGGGCATCCCAACACTACAATATAGTAGAAGATCTCGCCCAAGCCCTTTGTTCTATGTCAACACTTAAAGTATTGCAGTCCTGCCCCACGCAACGTAAATATTTATTATCATCCATTGGTGGAATCAACCCTGCAGAATCTAATGTTATTTCCTTCAACACAAATTGCAATGGTTCCTGCCTATCATACCAATTAGCATTACAAATCATTGTCTGATCTCTTAATAAAAATGTCTTCCGAACAATTCTTGATGAAGGTGCCGCAACTTGCATTATTTCCTTGACATGTTGGAAATATCTTGGTTCTCCTCAACTTACCACATCAGAAAGCATCCTGAAATCTTTTGATGATCATTTTTTCAAACCCCACAGAATTATCCCCTCATTACCCATTGAAATCACGAGAAAAACCATTTCAGTAGAAGTCGAGGTAATTGATGCCACACTCGAATATAATTTGCTTTTAGGTCGCACATGGTTTTACACCATGAAGGTTGTTGTGTCTAGTGGCTTTAGACTTGTTAAATCCCCCCATCAAGGGAATATCGTCATTGTATACCAACTCAACTTTTGTACCCCAGATGTGTGAATAAATCCTAATGTAAATTTCCCTTTTATAGGAGAGTCTTCTTTGGGATGCAAAAGAATCGGGTCGGCCTCTACCCCTCGTTAATGGGGACTTTTCCTATCCCTCCACTAGATATACTTCCCACCGTCTCCATCAATATGATCTATGTGTTTGTCGGTGCACCCATCGGTTGCAATGACCCTTGGGTAGTCCCTCACCCATCTGATATGGAGTCTTATGGAGACATTATGCCACTCTCACTGATAGAGCTGGCATATTTAGTAATACAATCGACAGGAGAATATTCTGATTCTCATTCTAGTATCCTACTAGATGAGGAACTAGATTTGTTTTGCTCTCCCTCTTGGGAAACCAATGTTTCACCGTCACATGACTTCCTCAACATCGTCCTTCCTTCAAACGAAGTTATTATGGAATTCATGACTTTACAAGATAAACCTTGGGAAGATTTCCATCATCGATCCTGTTTCCTACCCCTTGGAGAGAAGAAAGAGACCCAAATACAAACCCTTGTTTCAACTGATATCCAAGATCCATCACTTTTATCTTCCACATCATATCATGTTTTATCTGAAGGAAATTTGGGAAATATTTCCAAAACCATTTCAATCGATATCCAGATACGCACATATTGTCCCCCTGAAGAAATCAAAGCTTATACTATACTATTCAAAGAATTATGCAACATATTTGCCTGGTCCTATGAAGAAATGTCAGGTATTGACCCATGAATTGTTGTACATGAAATCAAAACTTACCCCGGATCCCATCCAATTCGACAATGAATCTGACCTGTTCATCCATGGAAATTTGCATCCATTAAGGCATAAGTTCAAAAATTATTGAACGTTGGTTTTATTTACCCCATGCCCCTAACTGAATGGGTGTCCAACATCATACCAATTAAAAAAAAGTAGGGCACCACCTGAGTATGCGTTGATTATAGGGACCTCAACGAGGCATGTCCTAAAGACAATTTCCCTACCCCCTTCATCGATCATATCATCGATGATTGTGCTAAATTTGAAGTCTTCTCATTTATGCATGGATTCTCCAACTATAATCAAATTGAAATTACTCTCGAGGACCAACACAAAACCACTTTAATCTTCCCATGGGGAACTTTTTCATATTGAAAGTTACGTTTTGGTGTTAAAAACGTTGGTGCAAAATTCCAGCGGTCCATGTCTTGTGCTTTCCATGAAATTAAACATATCATACAGACTTACCTCGATGATCTCCCTGCTTGATCTCCCAAGAGGTCCGATCACATAGATCACCTATGCCAAATCTTCATCCGTTGTTGATATTACAACATTCGCTTGAACCCACACAAATGCATTTTTGTTGTGAAGTCTGGTAGCTTACTTGGTTTCATTATATCCAGGTATGGTGTTGTTCCAGAGTATGTACTTGAGGCTTAGAAGTACAGTGTCTAGGCATCCGAAAGTGGGTAAAGGGTAGAGAAGAGAGAAACGTCAACCTTCGGCAAGGGAAACTAGGGAAGATTTCTGCGTTGGCGTTGTCTAGCTTCCAATTGTTCCTGGATGTTTATGTCATGTTCAATCGTTGCCCATGAATGTTCGAGTTCAACCCGGGTAGTGGCAGTTTTAAGAATGGTATCGAAAAGGTTTAAGGCAATGTGTGTTTGATTTGATAATCCGGGTTCAATATTGGGCTGTGTTGGTACAGGGACAGTCATGGAGGAACAATAAAAATAAGAAAACTTCAGAGAGAAATTAAGTGTTGTCTCAATTTGGTCGTATAAAAGAGAGTTTACGGTTTCAGGAATAAAACGGGATGCAAATCAAAGGCTCTTTCCCATAACTGAGTTATATTTTAATAAAATGTATGAGGTGGGAGAAAACATTTAGTTGTCTATCGAGTAAGGCTCCTATCAAGGGAGAATATCACGTATAAACAGAAGAAGAAAAATGTAAGGAAATAATCCGATGAAGTATAAAATATATATAGAATTCTGAAAGTGTTGACTGGTCTTTACACCTGCTGATAGTCAGTACAGAGGAAAAACAGTAAACAATATAGAAAACCAAAATTCATTCGCTATAGTAGAGGTTGTACTAAATTATAACGAAGCATTCATCAGATATGAATATGAAATGAAACGAAATATGAGATACAAGAAGACAAACTCATAACACAGTCGTGACGGAATTGAGAATCTTCAGATTTTCTTTGTATTAACTCTCAAAATATAAAAAATCTGTTACAATCGACACAAAAAGGTCCAACCCTTTTTCTTTGTTTTAATGGTATATTTATACAGTTTTACAATAAGATGGAATCTCAATCGTTACAAAATTTCTAGTTATGATTGGGAGGAGAGCAATCGCTCCATTTCTTCTTCTCTATATTCATTTGGTGCCAGAAGCTTGTCCTCGCGCATGCTCGGTACAGGTGACACATCTTTCAATTAGCTAAGATATCAGCCTTGACGGTTCTGCTTGACAATTGGCTTCAAAAGAGTAACAATCTTGGGCTAATTGCGGCATCTTGTCTTCCATCTATCTGTCTATGATGTCTATAGCGCATAATTGCACACTTGGTTTAATCATACATTTATCTATTTGGACTATGTCTGCCATAGTCACTTGTGAGATCTCGGCTGAATCTCTTTCCTCTTTTTCATTTAAATCAAGCGAAATTTTCACCATATTCAATTGAATCAATGCATCGGCATTACCTCCGCTATCAATGCCTAGCAGATTTCCATCTATAGAACTAAATGCCTCTTATAAGGAATTCGTTACCCTTTTGGCTTGCAGCTTGTCTTCCGAGATGTTGTGCTCCCATTCTTTCAATAGAATGTTTCCTCTGGTTTGCTCTGAAATGGTGAACCTGGGAGTACTTCCCGAATCCCTGTTGTTTGTGGCTATCACAACCTCTTGGAAGGCGACCCGTGCTACTCCAGCTTCCCTTTCTCTAGAAGTTAAATTCTCCAAAACTTGATTAACCAGCAAGCAGTTGTCCCAAATCACTTCTACCTTAGCGAGTAAATTTCGTTGGGCCGCAGAGACTCTTCTCTGAATCTCCATCGCCTGGGATTGGAACATCCCGATATTTATCACTTTGCTTTCGGCGATCTCTACCCTAGCCTGTAGCTGTTCGATCAAATCCTTTTGCTGGCTCGCTTGCATCTGACCATCCCATACCACCAGTTGTGCTTGCTCAGGCTTAGCCTTGAGCACCTCTATCTCGTTTTTATCGGCCAACCTAGCCTGCTCTCTTCCTACACTCGCCTGGTCCTTGGCAGCCTCCTCTGCAGTGGCTAGTCTAGCCTCTAGGGTTTTGATAAGGCGATTTTTTCGTTTCAGCTGGTTTTTTAAAAGCCCGACTGAAAATTGATTCACCGTGGCATATGCTCCGAATGTCCCTGATATTTCAGTTGTGAATTGTTCATTCCTCTTGTCTTTCCCATCAGTTATAACTTTGTATTTCTTGGTTGTTGATTCCCCTTCCT
>SNQJ01S0185969.1:0-12221 GCA_010110895.2 Picea sitchensis | reverse complement strand
TATTAGGGGAAAAGTTTTAAATCTTCCTTAACACGTTATTCATCATAAACCCATATAGGTTTATCCAATTATTAAATAACAACGCGATGTGCCCTTCAGGATGCACTACGTGCTCCAAGTGTGCCACTCACCTCTTTCCATTTTTCTTGCGCGACGTTCCCTTTAGGACGCACCATGTGCTCCAAGGGTGCCACTCACCTCTTGAATGACTTGGTAGACATCAAAAACCCCCTAGAGTCAATACTCCACCATGTGATCTTGTGGGAGACTAAGGGCCTCTAAGGAATAAGGTCCCTGCCTTATTGCATGCCCCTTAGAATCATCGTCAGCGATTGTCACGGTCTGCCCTCACGACATCATGGGTCCTCTCAAACTAGGTAATCATTAACCTACAGTTCGAGCCATGATGGGAGTGCTAGTAGGTTGTGGTAGGGCTGTTGTCCACACCTCTCCCTCAACATATCTTATAGTCCTACGTGACCCCTCTACTCCACATGTGAGTCTGGTCGGCAAGCTATTGTCAGCCTGCATCATCAACGAATCATGTCAAAAATATATCCATAATCATATAATCTAATTAGATGCACTAATATCACATATAAAACAATCAAACCCCAGTAGCTCACTCCTCGACTCGATCCGGAGTCCAAGGGGTTCCATTGATGCCTCTGCATCCTCGAGGTCCAAAATCCTGCACACTTAGTAAAACCGAGTCAATAGCACCTGTCTATGTCAAGGTAGAAAAACAACATGTCATCAACCCATAACGCCTCATAATCCAAATCAAATGTTTAATAGTATAATAATCTGGATCACTTGCGAGCAAGTGTCCTCAAAGAATAAGTTCACTCAATGTGTGCAGGAGTGGGATGTTACGTACACCCCCTCTTGGTCTAAACTTCATCTTGAAATTTCACAGTATAAGTGCCGAGATAATGTGTATCAGAGTATCATAATTCTATATATAAAAAAAAATGGAAACTATTGGCGCATATCATATGCATCCTCCCAGGTCGCTGAGTGTGGACTATAGTTGTCCCACTAGACCTTGACCTACTCTACTGTTTGATGTCGTAGTTGTCGAATGCGATGATCCAAGATGTGGATTGGCTCAGTTGTGAGCGCCCCCTCGTCCGATACCTGCAAGGAAATCATGTCAATAACATGTGTAGGATCACTAATATAATGTCTCAAAACATATACATGAAAAACATCGTGCATACGCCTCAAGGAATCAGGCAAAGCTAGTCGATAGGCCACGAGCCCCTTTCTTTCCACGATATCGAAAGGTCCCACGAACCTAGGAGAGAGTTTATCTCCCTTTCCAAACTTAATCGAACTCTTATGTGGTTTAACCCATGAGAAGAGTCGATCGCCAACCTCATAACTATGGTTGACATGGTGCGCAGAGACATAACTCTTATACCAATCCTGTGCTTCCTTAATCCTTTGTCTTATTGTTTGCATTTGCTCTTCCATTTCTTGGATCACTTTTGGTCCCACCAGGACCCTATCCTCAAGCTGATACCAACTCAAAGGCATCTGACACGGTCGCCTGTAAAGAAACTCGAAAGGTTCCATCTTAATGGTTCTTTGGTAAATGTTGTTATAAGAGAATTCCACCAGTGGCAAGAATTCTTCCCAACACTTTTGTTGGTCCATCATGTACATGTGAAACATGTCCTCCAAGGTATGGTTCATTCGTTTGGTCTTCCCGTCAATGTCTAAGTGATGCGTAGTACTGAAGTTAAGTTTGGTTTCCAAGGCCTCTTGGAAACTCGTCCAAAATCGCCTAGTGAACACCGATCCTTGATCGAATATAATTCTCTTAGGCACCCCAGGAAGCTTCACAATCTCACTGATGAAAACTCTAGCTATGTCAGGTGCCTGATACATCATATGCATAGGAATAAAATGAGAAATCTTTGTCAGAGTGTCGACTACTATGAAAATCGAGTCGTGCCTCCTTTCCATAAGTGGCAATCAAACAATAAAATCCATCGAAATAACCTCCCATTTCGATTCTAGAATAGCATGTGGTTGTAGTAATCCTGCTCGATGTCTATGTTCAGCCTTTACCTGCTGACATTCTAGACATCTAGCCACATAGTTTACTATGTTTTCCTTCATTCCCTTCCAGAAGAATAAGGGTTTAAGGTCCGCCCTCATCTTCGTGACTCCCGGGTGAGCCATGTAGACTGCTCTATGAGCCTCGCTTAGGATCAAGCTCCTCAACTCATCGTTCGGTGGTATGTAAATCTGATTTTTAAACCTTAATAATCCATCGTCGTCAAACGTAAATCCTTCAAATCTTGGTACCATCATTGTGTTTTGTCCGATAAAACCCTCGACCTCTTTGTACGAGTCATCGTCACACTGTAAAGTTATAATCATTTCACATAGATTAGTTTCAAGAGGCAACACTGAAAAGATGCATGGTCTCTGACTCAATGCATCTGCCACTCAGTTCATTGTTCCTTTTACGCAAGTAATCTCGAAGTCATACTCGCTAAGAAATTCTGACCAACACTGTTGTCGCGCATTCAGGTCGCTTTGCTTAAAGATGTGTTGTAGTCCACAATAGTCCGTCTTTAGTTTAATTTTTAGTCCAACAAGGTAGTGCTCCAAACCTTTAAGGAATTTACAATGGATAACAACTCCAAATCGTGCATCGCATAGTTCTCCTCATGCCTTCTTAGTTTCCTCGAGATGTAAGAAATCACTCCACTTTCTTGCATCAAGACTCCACCTAAGCCTTCCTTGGATGTGTCAGTGCGTACCAATAAGTCCACATCCATGTCAGGGACCTTGAGTATTGGTGTTGTTGTAAACAACTCCTTGAGCCTCCGAAATGCTATCACACATTTCTCAGTCCAAACAAACTTCTTGTTCTTCTTCTGTAATTCCATGATTGGATTTGTTATCTTTGAAAATACCTTGACGAACCATCAATAGTATCCTTCTAGACCCATGAAGCTACGTACTTCTAGGATGTTCGTCAGCGCAGGCCATTCCATAATAGTCTCGACCTTCGCTGGATCCACAACGATACCTTCACCGGTGATCACATGTCCTAAGTAGTGAATCTTCAATTGATAAAATGAGCATTTGGAAAGATTCCCATACAATTTGTGCTCTCATAGACACTATAGTACCAAGTGCAAGTTCTCATCATGCTCCTTCATTGTCCGAGAATAAATCAAAATATCGTCAATGAATACTTGGACGAACTTGTCCAAGTACTCACAGAACACCCCGTTCATCAAACTCATAAAAACCCCCGGGGCCTTTGTCAATCCAAACGGTAAAATAGTAAACTTGTAAGGTCCAAACCTCATATTAAAGGTGGTATTAGGGACATCATCCTCCTTGATCCGCAACTGGTGATACCCTGATCGCAAATCGATCTTTGATAACACCGTCGCACCCTTCATCTGATCAAACAGATCATCTATCCTCGGAAATGGATACTAATTCTTGATCGTTTCCTTATTCAATTGATGGTAGTCAATGCAGAGCCTCCATGAACATCCTTCTTTCGTATGAAAATAACAGGCACACTCCATAATGACACACTTGGACATATCAGTCCCAGGTCCAACAATTCTTTCAGTTGCATTCTCAACTCCTGTAACTCTGAGGTCAACATACGATAAGGCGTTCTCGCTATTAGTTTTGTCCCTGGTTTTAGGTCTATAGTAGACTCCAAATCCCTCTTTGGCGGCATCCCAAGTAACCCCTCTTGGAAGATGTCCACATACTCTCTCACCACAGGAAGGTGTTCTAGACCTTCCACTACTCCATTCTCGTTTAACGCAAGGATCGCATAAATATTACATCCCTTGTGCATGCTCTTTCATAGTTGCAAGGAAGAGATGAACCTGAGGGAAAATCCATGGTTCCGTCCTACAATCACGTGTCTTTGCCCCTCATCATCGAGCAAGCTCAACCATTTCATCTTACAATTGAGTATCGCCTCATGCGATTCCAACCAGTCCATACCAATCACGACGTCATAAGATCCTAAGATCGTGACATACAGGTTGGCCCTCGTGACAAACTCTCCCAGGTTAAGGGTACAACTCGTAACCTTTCCTCCAACCTTATGTTTGGCTCCCAAATCCATCTCTACAAAACTAAACTCATCCTGTTCGAATTCCTTTACCTTAATCCTTTTTAGTGTTGCACCATAAATGAAACTCTCAGTAGCACTGAGATCTATCAAAATACTAAGGGTCTGGTTAGCAATGATACATGACGTCTCGAGCACAGTCGACTGGTGCTCTACCTAGCGGTTATTCACCACTACATGAATCTGATGGGCCTTGCTCAAATCTCCCACGGTAGTGGGTCCGGCTGATCCAGATGCTCTAGTCCTCTCCACTGGGAAATCGTGTTGGTAGTGTGGCTCCCCACACATCCAACACCCCTTCTTTGGTCTAGTACTCCTAGTACCTAAAGTAGAAGATGACAACCCACCAGCTTGGAATCCTGGTCTGTTCTGCTGAACAGGCCTAAACTATTGCTATTGTGGTCGACGTTGCTACTAATGTTGTGGTCCCCGATAAGGTGTCTGCTGCTGAGGCCCCGATCGCCGAGGTGTAGTGAAAGTGGATGCCCTATGGAAGCCACGATATCTTGGCATATATCTGGCTGGTGTCTGATGCTGCTGCGCACAAGATGACACCTTCCCTGCTAGTCTTGCTGGAGTCCTACTATGACCCCCGCTGATAAGCTCCTCTTCTGCTATGAGGGCCTTCTAGATGGAATCATGTAAGGTTTGAGGCATAATATTCCTAACCTTTGCATGTATGATACCATTAAGGCTGAACATGAACCTGTTGACCTTACGTTTCTCAGTATTAATATGCAGAGCATACCGAAGAAACTCCATAAAATGGGCCTTGTACTCGGGCACCGTACGACCGCCCTATCGTAATGCATTGAACTCGTTGAGCTGACACTCAATGAATTCCTATGATAGGTACCTCTCTCAAAACCGTTCCTTGAATAGTTCCCATGACACGTCTTTGACGACCATGTTCAGTTGCGGTAGGAGTGTCTTCCACCATAGAAGAGTGCTCCCCTTCAGTTGAAAGACCGCCATGTGGACCTTCATGTTGAAGGTATAGTCGCGAAGTGTAAAGCACATCGCCATATTCTCCAACCAAGACTCGGCGGCTGCACCGTCCGGGGCACCAAAGAACTCGTGAAATTTGACTTTCTCGAGTTCACTGTGAATGCTACCAGTACCAACTGGAGCGCATGGTAGACCCTCAGGAGGTGTCGACGCCCTGGCCTCATCTATGTCCAAATGGCTAATCAGTGCCTCAGACATCCGCTGAAAAGATCTCATCATTCCAACCACATCACCCACCACCATCTGCTCCTGCCCGACAACCTGTTCATCTCTGTAATATCCCCAAAAATAAAATATTTTTGAAAGTTAAATTTGCTGAAAATTTAATTCCGTTTTTAGTAAATTCGAATTTGGAATTTTTTTTCCATTTATGGCAATTCCGAATTCCAAATTTGATTTTTGTAATTAATTATTATGACTGTTGGGCAGAGTTCTGATTGGGGCTCAACTAACTATTTGACTATGACACTTGTATAAAAACAAAAGATTTATATTAATTGCAGGAGGACAAATGGAACAACCATGTTAAAATCAGTTGACCATGACTCCATGAGTGGGGAACAAGTTGGAACTAACTCTGGGCTGATTATCACAAGTGGAAAATCAAAGATTTGGCCATTGGGAGCCCCTATAAATCAGGGGTTTAGAAAGCCGCGAAAATGCCCCCAAGGGAGGGAAAAAGACCTAGGAAAAATTGATATATAGCATATGCGAGGAGGTAGGACGCTGCCAAGTATGCTGGGAAAGATTTTGAGCTCTCCTTGCTGTTATGAACACTACGGATTGAGTGTGAGGCAAGAGGATCCCGTTGAGATGGATTTTCCTTGCTGTTATGAGCATTGTTGAATAAGTGTGAGGCAAGAGGATAACTGTTGGAATTGGAGGACAGTGGTGAGGAGGAGTTTCCAAGTTCGCCCTAATGGATTCATGGTCAGGCTAGGGGGTGAATCGGGCAAGTGGTTTTGGCAGCCATGTTCTACGGTTGGGAGGAACGTGGTTGTTCCCTTTGTCTTTCCGCAAAACTGTTCCAGATATGTAGACTTTTCCTTCTCTATGTGAATGATCATATCTATTTGTTGTAATGTAACTGTGTGAATGATTATTTCTATTTTTCGTAATGTATCTAACTGTACTAACTTGAGATCGCCTCCATAGATGATATTTGTTCATTATATGAAGTCTTATAATCAAGCAATTAAATTCGAGGATCGCCCCTCCTGAATTAAAAATCCAAGACAGAGTTATTCGTGTGCAAGTGAATTGATAGTATAAATTCATCTATAGGCAAGGGTTATTAATTTGTAATCGTAATATCAGACAGATCTGGATTGAGTAGGTTTATACTTATAGAATCATGTATTTATATGCATATATTATTCTGGAAGCAAAAGATAGAATCAGAACTTTACTCGAATCTTTATCTCCAATCTAAATAATCGCTATGGCAGAATTGAACCATTTGGGTAATGATTATAGGGAATGCCGAAACGGGATAAAATGATTTAGTATTATAGATCTAGAGTATGTCGATCCAATTTTTTTTCTAGCGTTGAAAACAGGGCATGTCTTCAAGGCAATAACCCTGGTATTTGAGATTTTAGGATATAACGAAATCTAAATGACCCTTTTAAATTGGGCAACTGAATGCTGTGAAAAATAGAGGTCAATTGGGTTTTCGGCAATTACAAACACCGAACTCAAAAATAAAAGGTTTTCATGCGCCAAGTTACATTAATGATTGGGGTATCGAGGTTCGGGATGTCGGGGTTATGAACACTTGACATTCAATAAATTGAAACACGAGAAGTCGAATTGCGAAATGTGAAGGGACTGTGGGCCCCGCATTTCAGATTTTGGGGTTCGGGACATCGAAGTTTACGAACACCTGTCATTCAAACAAGATGATACGTGAAATGTTGAATTGCGAAATGCGAAGGGATTGTGGGCCCTACATTTCGGGTGTCGGATTATGGGGTTTAGTAAAACAAAGGAACTCCGTGATTATGTAATAGTGAGTCTCGAATGACGAAATGTCCAGTTTGTGTTTAACCCTTTTTTTCTAAAATTATGATCGGTCTTTGCTTTAATGATTCATGCATCTGATATTATACCTCTAATTGTGCTAAGACAAAATAATTTCCATGGATTACATCGGTGCATTGTGAGGAGTTATAATCAAAGACTAAATCCAAGGAATGGTTCCTCCTGAATCGAAACCCTAGACCAAAATTATCTACATATGAATTTAAAGAACAAATCCACCTACAAGAGAAGATTTTAACTTACCTTCGTAGACTTTACCAGTCAAATCATTGGGCGGAGGGGGGTCCCTTTTCCCACAAACAAGGGGGTCTCATACACCAATTTGGTGTGTTGGCTTGGCCGTGACCTTAAAAATAGATTATTATTATTATTATTATTATTATTATTATTATTTCGAGGTAGGATTGTCTATGTAAATATGAGCTTGAAAGATACCAAACTATTTATAGGCACCGGTTTACTTTTGTAATTGAAGTTCTAGCAGACTTACCTTTGAATAATTGAATTTGGAAGAGGCCTGTAGAAATAGTACTTATAGATTTATATATATATATATATATATATATATATATATTTGTACAAAAGGTATACGGATACCAATGTAGTTAGTACTGCGTACAGACCATTTCAATAGATGAAGTAGAAAGACCCACACAGAAACCTGTAGTCATAGTATTCAATAAATAACTGTGGGCCCAGTATTTTGGGGTTTCATGATTCAGGACTTCGTGACTCTGGTTGCAACGTTCTAAGCCTTTCGATTTCCCAGGTCCCGAAATGCCTAAAAGGGCTTAACGGGTTTGGCTCTTCCTGTAGCATCCACCCATGCGACCATGCCTTGTGACTTGGGCTATCTCCTCAAAGTGCATCACAATTTAGGGGTTTGTAAGGTTGCGATGTAACTACAACCTTTCCTCCTTCTAATCCTCAAAGTTTGAGATTTTCCCCTCCATTTTCCCCGAAGATGAAATGCTAGAAATTTTCCCCTCGAGAGATCAACGGACCTGATTCTTTCGGGATTTTCGCGAACCGGGAGATCATGATGTAGCATCTACAAACCTCCTTGCTACTCCAAAACCTGAACTCCGAATCAGTGAATTTCAAGGCACGAGATCAACGGCTCCAGTTGCTTCTCATCCAACAGACGCTATTCCTCCTGAGCTTCTGAACACTGAAGGACGATCAGTCTTAACTTCCACACAGATCTATGAGATCCAATGGTCCACGGGATTTTGGTACCTTTCCCGAGGAAATTTCACCGTCTGTTCTTCTAAGGATATCTGGCCAAAAATATTTCGCGTTCTACCACCAAATCTTGACTTTGTGAGATGATATTTGATCCCCGCCTCACTTTAAGTACTTCAAAGGTGCTATCCCTTATGAGCTTTATCCCTCTGAACATCAAGGGTTCCTTCAACCAAAGTTTAGACATCGCCTTTATACATTTGAGTATGCTGGTGTAGTTTGAGAATTTAGGGAAGAATAGAGTCATGGAAGCAATTTACCCACAAAAGCTTTTCTATTCGAATAGATTAGACTAGTGTAATAATATCCTTATCGACAGAGACGAATCATTCCTTCTCTTAAATTCTAAAATTAAACGAAAATTGATTTATGTCATAGAAAAAGGATCTTTTTTTTATGGTAAATTTGAGGTTCATTACAGTCTCTCTGGGGGTTAGACCCCTTAGGCGTGGATGCTACTGGAGCCATCGCGCCTCCTCCCCTAACACCCCGTCGTCTTCCTCCACAACGTCCTCTAACCATGATTACCTGCATGAATACAAGTCAACTCAATAAGAAACATTATAACCAAAACCATATCAGTGAAAGTCATAGTGATCCCAAGTCATGGGTTGAACCCACTCTGATACCATATGTAACGACCACATTGTTATGACTACAAGCGAAGAAGAAGTGAAAAGTTTTTTTTTTTTTTTTTTTTGTTTCTTAGGAAAGAAGGCGACGACGAAAACATTTTAACCACACCACTGACTATTAACGCAAGAACGCAGTCCAAGCAATAGGAAACTATGACACCACCCACTGGCACAAAGGAAACTGGGCAAAACATGCATAGAACAACAAGGAGGAATGATTACCTTCCCGACACAAACAAGACATGCCTACAAGCTAGGTACACCATCCCCCTCCCAAAACAATGACATTGACGAGCAAGGCTAGAACCTCAAGGCATGTGAACCAAACACATGAAGGAGTTCAACCCATGCACCAAAAGAAAACTTACATCGCTCGACAATTCTCACACGGAAGACACCGACTCCGACCAAGTTATCATTCGACGCTATCCAATAGGGGGCATCATGATCCCCTCATGAGGAATCATGCCATCCCCAGGTGATAGATGCGTCAATAACCTTGGTGCAACACATCATATCTAGACCCAAGACTCTAGATAAATATGACGTGCTAGGAGTCGCAATGACAAGAAGGTGACACACATACCCTAGGCAACAGGTCGACAAGACGCAGGATGACGTCAAAAAGAAAACACAAGTTGGTACATGACTTCGCCAACAACCCAACCCAATCATCAATTCTAATGCTAAAAATTACAAATCTAATTTAACATTAGTTGCACTCTAATTTAGCAAGTATAATTTACAATTTAGTCAAACTCACCAATCTCATTTAATCATTAACCACAATTTAATTTAGCAAGTTTAATCTATACTTTGATCAATACTCACTAATCTCATTTGATCATTAATCACTATATAATTGGGCAATTCTATATTAATCCCAAAATTATAATCTAACTATCAATTAACAATATATAACCACATTATCCATATCAAGGTAGAATGCTACAATTATAACACTTGTAAACAATCAAATTACACATGTCATCTATCTAGTAACCGTACCAAAAATAACTAGCTGTCTATTAACATTAAGAAGGAAACTACTGACTATTAACATCGTTGTAACAATTAACATCGACATTAACATAACTGTTGACCATTAACATCGTTGTGGCAATTAAAATTAAGAAGGAAGTTGTTGACCACTAACATCGTTGTAGCAATTAACCTGGCAATTAATATGGCAATTAGCATAGCATTTAACATTGCAATTAATAGGGAAATTAACAAAACCAATAACATCGTTGTAGTAATTAAAGTTTGGGAGTGAGAATGTTGGGTATACACTCAATTTGAAGGAGAATAAAAAGGACAATACAAAATTGCAGAAGGATCAATTCGTGGTCATTCAACAACAAAACATAGTCAACATTTAAGGCAAACTCATGGTCATTCCAGTAGCAAAACGCAGTCAACATTTAATGGAAATTTCGTGTCCATTCAACAATAAAACTCAATCAACATTTAAGGGCAAATCGTGTCCATTCAACAACAAAACTCAATCAACATTTAAGGGAAAATCGTGTCCATTCAACAACAAAACTCAATCATAATTTAAAGGTAAATCATGTCCATTCAATAACAAAACTCAATCAACATTTAAGGGAAAATCATGTCCATTCAACAACAAAACACAGTCAACAATATACGCTACACAAATAATTGGACAAAACGTTGTTACACAAGTTAAAATTCACGGTAGTTAACATGAGCTACTCCAATCGCTGAAATAAGGTAATTTCATGGTAAATTACTGGGGAAAGCACTGTAAATACTGTGATGAAAACGTTGGTGAGTTCAGTAATAAGACGTTGTAAATACTATGACAAAACACTGGTTTACTGGTCAATTTCACAGAGATATTAACATTCAAATAAATCAAATCGATGAGTTTAAACATTCAAAATTTCACTGAGGTTAAAACAACCAATAATTTAATGCGCTTAGATTAACCATTCAATAAAACGCCCAGAAGTAAAATTCTTCTTAACCAATACACACTGGCTATCTCGAACAAAATGAGTGTAGCTTTCTCAAGCACCTGGCAATCCAAACAACTGACCAGAAATTAAAAAAAAAAGGTTTGATGGGCAAATTTCACCCCCAAGTCAATGAAGTGTAGCCGAAGAAGTAACAATCGCCATGAAAACAAATGAGATATAAAAACGAACGAAAATTGATATAAAAATGAGGTATAAAACAAGATAACAACGAGATATAAAAATGCCGAGTTTAAAGAAAACTTTTCCATCAATCAAATTTTGTAGGGTTAATTAAATGCAATAGGGCGCAAGACAAACAATCACCCAAGGAAAAACAAAAGAGGTAGACGACTGACAGGAACATCCTTCACTCATCATCCATGCACAAAAAAGCAGGGTGTTGAGATCCATAGGTCTATTAACGTCGAAGCGACGACCGTAGATTAGGCTCCTGGCCGACTTCTTAGGCATGGACTGATGAGATAGGGACGAAGGAAAAAATAAACTGCATATCATCACAATCAGTAAAATCGTAGGACGGTCAAGACGGGCAGGGATCGAAGGCCATGGGAATTCAACATCGAGCTTAAGGCTATGGAAGAAATTTCAGTCATCAAATAGAATGCTAAGACAATCATTTCTTTTACCCAGTTAAACATATAGAACTAAAGGCATAAATCGGACTAACAATCTACCATGAAAAAATAAAGGAAGTGTATCGTTGCCCAATCTCCTACTCTGAGTTGATGTCCCACACGCTTCATGCAACTCCCGGTACCTCCCAACCAACGCCAAGGGTACTCTTCTTCCCCCTTAGACCCCCGAGCTGAAAAGGGGCCATGCACACTAACCAGAGAATCAACTAGCTCCCAACTCGCCTCTCAAGGATGATCTTCCACTCGTCACCGAGCTAGGTATCTCAACTCCCACAAGCTAAGTCAGTCAAGTAAAATTTTATGCAGCGTAACATTACGCATAATAAAAGAGATCCATCATCATTTTCCTCCCTCCATTATATAGATTTTCGAAGTCCCTTACTTTCCCAAAATCCAATTTTATTTAATGTTTAATAATTTAATTCATAAAAATCCTCCCCGTACAAGTGTCACCCATCCCCTTCATTCCTCCATAAATTAATTTCATTAATTAATTAATTACCCCTATTTACCT
>SNQJ01S0185968.1:13084-23873 GCA_010110895.2 Picea sitchensis | reverse complement strand
CGACATTCGGGAGTTCATGAAGTGAAGGTTTTACGTCTTTGAAAATCGTGAAACCCCGAACCCCGACAGCGCCAAAGCACCGAAACTGGGGCCCTGACCCACAACAGCGTCGGGTGAATTTGAGACCGTCTGTTTTCAAGGACACATGGAAACCATCAGTGCATCAGGGAAAATCTGCAATGGGAGTCAGCATGGAGGATAGGTGTCAGACGCCTAGGAAGAGTCGGGAATCGAGATATCGGAGATCCTGGGAGTAAAGGTTTCGTGCATTGGAAAATCGCGATACGTGATTTCCCGATAAGGCCTAGGAGCGTGGGGCCACAACGATTGTCAGGAGGACAAGTGGCAGATTTTAGCGATAGGCGAAAGGACCGTTGATAGGTCAACGACCAGAACCCACTGGAGAATCACGAGTCAAAAGGGTGTGTGCAGATTGACGTCGTGAAACCCGAAACCCCGATGGACAACTAGATGGCTGTGGTCATATGGTAAGTGGTCACATAGACCATGGTATAGCCGGGAAGGGCTAGAGCTGAGAAGGAAGGGGCGTGTCGGGATCTGGAGGATCGCGAGTCCTGTGGACAGGCGCATCATGGTATTGAAAACCCCGATCAGTGGAGGCCATCTGTCAGCGTAGCGGAGCGTCAGGATTTGGACGATCGGGAATCCCGCGGGTGTATGCATTGAGGAATCACAAACCCCGTAGCCCCGATGGGTTAAGGTAAGTGGTCACGGAGTGACGGTCACGTCGGCCAGGGCTAAGCCAGGAGGGTTAGCATGATCAAAGGCGTGTCGCGATTCGGGAAATCACGAGTCTTGGATACATGCGCATTTCGACGTCACAAGTGCCGAAACCCCGACGGAGGTATAGGGATGCGGTCGTATGAGGGATGGTTGTATGGACCAAATATCCTAGCCAGGAGGGCCAACGCATGGAGAAAAGGGCACATCGCAAATCGGGGATTGGAGAGGCGAGGAGTTCGCGACAGCGGGAACCGCGAAACCCCGAACCCCGAATTCCCGATAGCGCCCAGAGCCAGGCCCATGGTTTTGGTGCCTGGTCATCAAGAAGGAGGCCTGGGGAAGGGGCGCTTATATTTTTCATTCATCTACTTGGGCCCCAAAGCGTTTAGCTAAATCTCCGAAGGGGGGCACTTTTCTCTTCAGACTCCAGTTCGACGTGGTCTGGATCCCGACACCTGCCAGGAATGAATGAAGAAACGAGAGGGTGGTTGAGGCCTCGCTTCAATCATTAATTGCAAGGTATGGAGGGTCTGGTAAGAGGTCCGCTTGAGAGGGTCCTGTGTACCCAGTCTTTCAGAAAAGCCGTGCCGAATCCTCGACTAGCAAGAGGGGGTGTGCGCACGCTAACTCGACATTTACTGATTCAACTACTCCCCCTGCGGGAGCCATGCGCAGTTAAGGTGGTGTCCGACAAAGAATATCAGTATGAGTTTGACTGAAGGGACACCAAGCCTTGGGCGACTGGGCATGCCTCTGTTAGGCATTTTTCTCTGAGTATATAGACTCAGTCTTTGTATTTTGTAAGGGATCGATGGTTGAGCAGAGCTCCCAGTTGTAAAGATTTAATGAAGCACTGATGCTCTGGTTATGTATAGACTTCTGAGAATTCTTGCCTTATGAATGCCAGTTTATTTACATCTTTGTTATACTGTGTTAGAGTAGCTCAGAATTGGAGGATCCAGTCGAGTTGTAGCTATTGTAGGATGATGTTGTAATGGATCACTGTAATAGTTACAGAGTCTCTAATCGGTTCCTGTGATTTCCTTAACGCTGAAGGACATGGAATTGGAGGATACAGTCAAGTCTTCTATTCAGTTTCTTGAAGCCCTGAACCAGGAGGATCCTGCGTTCAGAGTTTTTCCCCTACAAACCGCTGTAAGCCTGTGGCCCAGAGCTGTTTGTTCACCTTTCTTACTAAGTCTTCAGCCTGCTCATATTTTAATCAACCCACTGGCTGAAGTTAGGATTCCAGACCTCCTTTGTTCTTTACGTACCAGATCCAGTCCCCGAGTTAGAGTGATATCTCCTCGAGTCTCCACCCATTTGATTGCCCATTTATCAAACCATGACATAAAAACTGATGGGCGTTGGGCTCTACTTGTGCAAGCAATCGAGGAGAGACTTCCATTGCTAACATGATCTATCATGGATATTCCACTGGAGCAGTTCGTCACAAAAAATCTTATAATATTTTGAAAACTTAGATATATTCGGTTTATTTCCTTAGATCCCAAATTATTATCTCTGTCTTATGGCTTGAATTTAAGAAATAACTAAAATATAAAAAATGAAAGAACAAGAAAAAATGCACACCATCCACACACAAAAAAACGATTTGACCTAGGAAACCCAATACGGGAGAAAACCCGGCTAAAAGGTGAGGCCTATGCTCTCTTCTCTTTGCTTCAGTTATATAATGCACATACAAGGGAATGCAAACTCACTATGGAGTTACCTTTTGACACTATGGCCTGAACCACTGCTACAGAATCCTCCTCTGTTATGCTCACAAAATACCACCCTCAAAGGTTTTGCTTAGTTATCGAACAAGATGCAATGCAAAAGAATGGATCCCCTGCCCCTGGTGGCTTGGTATTTGACATTGTTTGATAGCCATCTACGGGTAGGGTTTTGACTTCGCCAACCCTTGATTGTGATATGGTTTTGGACCTTACAATTTTTTTTGAAAGTCTACATATGAATAGCCCCATATGCATGAGCAACATGGGTTGACGTGGCAACCTCTCGTACCATGGTGGTCAACATGTTAGTTTAACTTGCGAGAGGCATAACTTTTGCATATGATCTCTAATTAACACTATTTTTCCGCCATTGGAAAGGTATTTGAGTGTAGATTAGCGTCATGGGATCTAAGTTAAAGATGAGAAAGTTTTGACCCCCAAAAATGTTGTTTGATGCCTCAAAATGGTCGTAGAATGTTTCAAACCATAATTTTTCAAATTGGAACCTGCCATTAAAATGACTCTACAAGTTGATTCCTCCAATGTTTCCCACTCTAAAAGCATCAAGATAGATGAAAAATAATATAATGATCCAATCCGGGTCATACCTCCCCATTTATGGAGGATTTTGGTCCTCAAAAGATTTACTAAATGAGGTGAGGAAATTTTTCCTCTACCTTCTACTTGGAGTACCATTTTTCTTTGCCTATAATTTGTCCTTTCAACACAATTTTCCAAAGGTCATGTTACCCCTGTCTTGTAGTTATGAACTTCTTCTGCAAAACTCTGTCTTCTGCCAACTCTACCTGAGCATTTGGTGCTAAGTACTCTATGGTAGGTTGGACCTGCTCTTCCTGATCCAACATGGAAGGCTCATTGAGTTTCAAATTATCCACATTCACTATTGAGTAAATGTGCATGTAGGGGGTAGACTGATTTTGTAGGCATTATCTCCCACCTTCTCCAATATCTCGAAAGGGACATACTATAGAGATTTGATTTTGTTCCCAGGACGTTGTAGTCTTTCCTTGTTCAACTATAACCAAACCATGTCTCCCTTTGAATGACTTCTCGGTTTTATGTTGATCATGTCTATATTTATACTTTTCCTATGACTTCTTCAACTGATCCGAAAATACGTAGATGTCAAATTATTTCTTAAACAAATATTAACATCTGACCAAATTCAAGAAATGAAGATCATCTTTACTATTTTCAAAATAACATGTGAAAAACCTTATTTATTCAAAACTTCATTAACTGATGATTAACTTGCGGAAATAAGAAATGTCAAAATAGAGAAAAATAGAAACAACAAGAGCAAGCCACATTACACAATTTGGTAACGGAGTTCACCCATCTAGGGCTACGTTTCTGGGTCTGCTTCCAAATAGTGAGATCCCTCTATTAATACTCAAATACTTGATACAATGATGACTTACAATGGCAAATTTGAAGACACCCTTCAATTTTGTTGCTCAAACCAAGAAACAAAGGTTACTACATGATTCCTCTTGAAATTCTTAAAAGAATGAGTGTAAAATCGACTATGTTTTGAACAAGTGCCCAAAGACCCTTCTTGGCACACACTTCGAGACAATAGTACAATTCTTGTACTTGTCCAAAATCTCACCTCGATATTTGTGACAAACCTCTACACATAAATTCATGTTCTCTCGTACAATGTTGGGCATGTGGCTTAATAGTACAATTCTTGTACTTGTCCAAAATCTCACCTCGAGATTTGTGCCAAACCTCTACACGTAAATTCATGTTCTCTCATACAATGTTGGGCATGTGTCTTAATATAGTGGAGGCTGGGGGTCGAAATCGTACCCACTCCACTATATTCCAGGAACATTTAATTAAAATTAAATATAAATATTCCCGTTTGGTTCAACAAACCATATGGTTGGCGCATTGGTAGGAGTATATTGTTAAGGCATTGGAATATTCCCAAGGATTTTGGGGGTTCAAACCCTGTTGATCCCAATCATTTTTTATTCTACTTAGCCAATATTGGCCAATCGGAGAGTGCCACATGGCACTCTCTGTTTGGTCCACCTATTGTACAATGAACTTTCCAACTCAACATCCAATCACCTGCTACTTGCATGCCACATCAACGTACATATGTCACATCATCCCCTGATTGTACCTACCACATCATCACTTGACTGTACTGTCACCTACCATGTCACTATATGGCCTGCCATATGTCACCCTTGAAGTGGTGCCATGCGCATTGCACAGATGCCACATCATCATACATATGACACATGGAAACTTTTTACTAGTCCGACTAAGTGTCAAAAACACCAAAACTGAGTGACATGTGTCATCCTATTGTGTTGCAATGTCAACATGATGATGTCACCCTGTTTCCTTTCAGTTGTACGGATGGCCATGTGGCATCCTGTGTGATTTCCATGTGTCTTGCCATGTTTGACTTTTTCCCTGTTGGTCAAAATCTTCAAAACATCATAATGTCTTCATACGACACCCGTTTGAGGCGATTCGTGCACCGTTGGAAATATGATGTCGATCTCTATGCAAAACAATCATTTTCATTAGCATTTAAGATTATCAATTTTTGAGCATTTCATATCCTCTTGGATCACACCTCTCCACTAAAGAACTTTTGGACCTCCAAAAGTATGAATTATTCAACAACTTAGAGATTATAAACCTTCATCACTCTTCCACCTTATTGAAATGCACTTTAGCCGATCTTCGTCTTGAATCTCCATCTTGGATCTCCATCTCAGAAAATTGTTCTTGTACTGCTTGATGTATCTATTGGAGCCTCTGAATGAATTTCTTGTTCATTTCCTTCACTTTCTTCCCTGAAAACAAAACCCAAACATGTTTATACAAGCATCTATACTACTTGACTTGCTTCTTTACAAGGCATACATCTTACATGAACATGGTATTTACATAACATATTTATGATGTGCATAGCATAAAGCATACATTATACTTATTTCACTATTTTAATAAGTATTCTATCTCCTTACTTCATACAATGAAGAATATTTCTTTACCAGCTCTAGGAAGATATTGCATAACTACGTTGCTCTTCCCGCTCCCGATCTAGATGTCAAATGTCTTCAATGCCACATTATTCCATTCTTTCACCTTTGTACTTTAGAACAAAAATGATATTACTTAGGCAATTTGACCCACATGCAGTCCATCCGATGATAATAAGACAACATTATAACAATTGCTTCAACGCTGCCAAAGAAAGGCTTAGGAATGCCTACAAGACCCCTCTCACTCTTGAAATTCTACAAGAGTGGATAAGTAAAACCCTATATTACAACAATGGAAAAATGATTTGGAGGTGTTACATATACACGTTAAACTTGTCTATTAAAAAATAATAACCATTAATGTCCCATGTTAGGATGCTTTCCCAAAATGATAACCATAAATGTTCCACTACATGTTGCTTCCCCATAATGGATTAGGGTCTCCTTATGAAAATATTGGAAGAAGTCTCTCAGTTCTCGGTCTCAGAGGCCGTCACAGACTTTGAATCCAAGAAATCACTAGATCCAATTATAGGTCGTTCAAGCAACCTATATAATCTCCAAAAGTCTAGTTCATCCAGTAATGAAGTGAGGATACGATCGCCTCACTTGTCCAGTATCATCCATCCATCCTGCTTGGATAATGAGCACTTGACTCATCACAACAATAATGAAGACTGAAACAACATTCTTGACCAAGTTAACCATTCCTTTAAATTCACAAACTCCACCATTCATTGTTGCAGCTACTAAACATACTCCACTGATTAGTAATAAATTGAACAACAAAACTGAATATACAGATGTGAAAGAGAATGAACCATCAACATATATTCCCTTATTAATAGGAGCAACATCAACTAAATGACATGTTTTACTTTCAACCATATGTTGTAAATCTAGATCTTGGACACTAGCAATAACTAGCATTTTCACGTGCCCTGTAGTGGCAATAGTCAAATTAGTCTTCATCTGATGAGTTCTGATAATGAACTCAATCCCATCCTTGAAAATATGATACTTGTTCTTTTCCCTGTAGAAAATGGATTTCATGTCATACAAGTATGGACTTCCCAAAACCATCCCGCAAATGTCAAGTGGAACCATGTCTAACTCTACCTCATCAATGAAACTGGATGTGATCTCAAACTGCAACTTGCATTGCTTAGTTACCTGTAACTCAACATTATCACAATTCCAATCCAAAGGATATGGTCTTGGACGGGGCCTAGTTTCCAATCCCAAATTCTTAACAACTTTCTTTGAAATAAGATTTACTTGTGATCCACTATCAACAAGTGTATCAATCTTATTGTGCTATGAGATAACTTGTATATGAAACAATTCTTTTCTTTTCCTTCCATGAGGGATTACATTAGCCTTTGATTAAGAAGTGTGTGAACTAGAACTAGCAACATAAAATATACTTTTAACGCCCATAGTTGTTGTTATCACTCTGTAAATTGATTTTGGCTGAGGAAAGCAAGTCACAAAGGTAACCACAAGCCAACTTACAAGCTAGAAGCTAGCCCTTCCAACCCATAGAGGGCTCTCTTTATAGCTCAATCGTGAATGAAGTAAAATGAATAGATCATTAATGATGATAGGATCGAAAATGGGGTTTGGTTGGGCAAGAGGAAAAGGACCATTGGGCACCATTGGGCATGGAGTAAGTTTCATATATATCAATCACATAACCTCCAAGACTGGTTAATAGGAACATGTGCACTCAAAGGAAAGATATTTGGCATCAAGCTAGACATTTAAACTATTGTAGTATTGTAGTATTGGTGGTGGAATAAGAAGACAATCTGTTTAGAGCAGAGCATTTAACCAATAATGAATTTTGCAACCATTTTCAGACTCATAATGAAATTCAAATGAATGTAAAGATATAGAGCACCATTTGATGAATTCTATACCCATTCAAAATAGAATAACACCATAACATCAATGTTTGAATGTCAATGAAACAAACCATTACTGGTGTGTTTCCTCTGTCATAGTTGCACAACGAGTTCGATGCGCAACAAAAACTTACAGGAAATGTGCAGTAGGCTTGCGCAACGGGGCTCTCTTTCCAATAGATAGTACCAAAGTGCAATGCAGCGACAAAAACACCATAAATTGTAAGCAAGACTTTGCCAATATGCCCAAAACTATTTCCAAAGGCAAGTTATGAATTGTTTCCAAACACACTGTACATAATTAGCCGGAAAATAAAGATCCTTGACATTTGGAATTGGAATACATAACTCCTTATGTAAGCTTCAATCTTGATTTCTCCATTGAAATGAATGTATACAAATTCAAGAAACTTTGTAGACTAGAAAAAATCCATTGTTGTTGCGAAAGGCAGTTGTTTCTACCCTCAGAGAAAACCTGCTACAAGCCATTTCTTTCTCTGTCTTGGAAACTTTGAATCTTTACTTTACTTGACAATCAAAACCTTATTGATTTGACGATCAACACTTGGCAATTTGCACTCAACAATGATAGGCGTTCATCAACAACTGTCAGGGATGAGGAATGACATTTGTAATTTTTGCTGGTGTTTTCTCTTTGTCATTATCGACTTTGACATTTATACTTGAAACTCATTAAGCATTTGATACAGTGGTACCTCACCTGGTCAACGCTCTAAGCATTCGGTATGATATATGGCGTGATTAGAACTGAATAACTTGACACATTTAAGCAAGTCCCAGTTTGACTACATATTATTTTCGTCATGTGATTTCCATGTGTAGAGGAAAGGATACTTCCGTCATGGGTGAAAACAACAGTAATGGTAGACCTGGAGCATATTAAATGATGCAACGTTTTCATTTTCACATTATGAAAATAGTCCCACATGCACTGAAAGAAAGACATTTCTCATGTTTTTATATATTGTTGTTCTCCGATTTATATGATGCGTAGTGAAAAAGAGTAGTTCCCCTTATGGGATCCTCCCTTGGTCGTGCTTGACGCAAGACCTAAGCGTTGGGCTTAAAGTTGGTTTTGGAGTGGGTTATGGATTTGGTGATGTGTTGATTTAGGTGGAGAGGGTCCCCTAGGTAATCACGGAAATGTGTTTTATAATGAAAATTGGGCTTTAGAAAGCGGGCTTTAATATGACTTGGGATTTGAATAATAACCCATTTTTTTTTTAATACCCAACTATAAATTTAATATAACAACAAAGTTTTAGATTGATTTCAAATAACAAAAAAAATTGGTGTTTTCAATCACTTTTTTCTTGTAGAAATTTTAATACAGATTATGTATTGCTCGGATTCTCTTGATCTAACAATTATATGTCACTGTTAAATACATAATCACTTTTTTCCTGTAGAAATTTTAATACAGATTATGTATTGCTCAAATTCTCTTGATCTAACAATTATATGCCACTGTTAAATACATAATCACTTCTATAAATATTCTTGCGGAATTTAAAAACACGATCGCCAATTGCAATATCAAGAAGAAAGATTAATCACACATAACACAGATGTTTTACCGGGAAAGCATAAAGCTAAAAACCCCACTATCATATATTATGTATATATCATGGATCATGAAACAATCTCATACAAAACTCTAATCCAAGAGCTCTCAGTACAATATACAATCGTCTCACACTGTCATACAAAAATTGGCAAATGCATGTGTCAATTTACTGCCTCCAGACAACCTGCCTCCTCTGCGCAATCCCTGCTGATGGAAATCCTTGCAATGAATGAATTCCTCTTGCCTAGGCTGCACAATCCTCATGGACACATCCAATGTGTGTGTGGTTGCATGAGTGCACTCATTAATGTCACAATTGATAGTCAAACTGTCCCTTTCACCTGTTATCTCAATTGGGTCTCCACTGGATCTGACATGCATGTAGTTAACAATGGTAAATCTTCAGTTGCATGTGAGATCACTGATTGTAAATTAATTAATAATTAATTCACTGATCTCTCATTAGTGTAAGTTCATTTACAACTAGTACAACTGAGCTTAACTCATTTAACTGAGTTAAACTACTTCACAACTCACATAACTACACATCCAACTTTGTTACAACTTCGAATCACTCAGTTACAACTAATTCAATGTGCATGTCCTACCAGTCAACCTTTGAACTCGAATTTCCTATAGCTCACTGATTTTCCACTTCAGTTAACTATTTCCAAGTGCTCATTGAGAATAGAATAATATTTATTGTCCAACTATTATTAAGGGATAATAATAGTCGACATACATCTATAAATAGACATCATCTATAAGTATAATTTTCTCATCATATAAAACTAGACTTCCACCTAAAAATAGCCCGAGGCTCCATCCTAGTGTAGGTGCATAATTTTCACTAGGATCTTCTTGTTGAATCTCAACACTCCCTCTCAACAATAAAGGGATTATCCTTCACACCGATCATGTCTCTATGGTATTCGAATTTTCTCCTGGTGAGCGCCTTCATCAGAATGTCCGCATCCTGATCTTCCGTAGGAATGTACTGAAACAACATGATCTTCCGCTGCACACAATCTCTAATATGATGATACCGGATTTTTATATGCTTATATCTATCATGAAACACATGATTATTCGAGTGTTTAATGCAACTCTGATTATCACAATGAATCATTGTCGGATCTAAATCAGAACCAAACAAATCAACCAAGATCTTTCTCATCCAGATAGCCTCACATGCATCTTGAATTGCTGCCATGTATTCTGCTTCTGCTGAACTGAGTGCCACATATCTATGCTTCCTGCTGTACCAAGAAACAACTGTAGATCTGATACTAAAGAACCCCCCTAATGTGCTCTTTCTGTCCGTTGGGCTGCCCGCCCAATCTGCATCTGTGAAGCCATGAAACTTCACCTCATTCGTCTGTATGTACCATAATCCATACTCATATGTGCCCCTCAATTATCTTAGGACATGCTTACCCACCTTCCAAAAGAGTTTGGTAGGCTTAACCATCGCTTGACTCAGCTGGTTAACTACATAGCAAATGTCCAGTCTCGTGTTCACTAGATACATTAGCGAACCCACTAACTGTCGATAGACAGTAGCATCCACTACCTCTCTAGAAGTATCATCCTCTTTCCTCCAGTTTCTTGGAAGAGGAGTATCCATGGGTTTGTATCCCTCCATGTGAAACTTACCCAGTGTCTCCCTTCCATACTTGCCTTGAGACACAAAAAGTTCACCATCTCGCTGCCATATTTCCAATCCAAGGAAATAATGAAGAAGGCCCATATCCTTCATCTTGAACTCCT
>SNQJ01S0185967.1:0-18663 GCA_010110895.2 Picea sitchensis | reverse complement strand
TACATTAGGTTGTGGGATGCTTTCTATATAAGGTGAAATTCTTCCCTCCCTTAGGACTATGATGTTCTTCCCATTCCGAGGAACAAATAAGTGTGTCTTGTTGAGTGAGAGGTATCCACCTGTCAAGGCTTTCCAACCTCTTCCTAAGATGATTGAATAATTAATCACTGGCATGTCAATTCCCTGAATATTAAGGGTTGTCCTTATTTAAGGATGCGCGCACAAAACCAAGGTCACATCCTTGATCTCACCTATGGTTGATTGTTGTAAACTATTATAAGAGAGCATGCTTATGTCATTTTCATTTGTACAAGACAAACCTAACTCTTACATAATAATTTTCAGCATCACTCTTGGGCCCGAACCATCGTCAATCAGACAACAATGGGATATTGTGTCCATAATCTTTACAGAAATGAAAAATGGGGGGTTTTTAATAGGGTGTCTAAAATTATGTACACCTACTTTATTTACAGTTGAGTCCTCTTCATCTACCTCTTCAGAGATTTGGCTACGATGGAAGATTTTCCTTCCATGAAAATTTTTCGATGCTTTTGTTGCTCAAGGATGACAACCATGTCCAGAAGAGTAGAATCGACTTTAATATTAGCCAATTTATTGAGAATATTGTATTTGGAAGAGGGAATAGGGAATAGGGGAGGGAGTTCCTTGACTGTCAGGATTTTTAGTAACCTGTATAGTAGCAGTTGGTGAAGATGAGCTTGGGCTAGAAGAAGTACAAGGGAGATAATATTTTCCTTTCGAAGCATAGGATTTATTCCTCTTGTTTGTGATCACGAAATCCTCTGGTTCTACGAAATATAGAACAAAAATGGTAGTTTCATGCCTTTTACCAAATATTTTATCTCTGGCACTCTTCTTTACCTCACAAGTAATTTCCTCATGGTGTTCCTCACAAAAGTTACACCAACTGCGAGGCATGATGGATTTAGGCTGAAAGTTGTTTTCATTAGGATTCCTAAAGGGTTGTGAAGAAGAATATGGGGCCCAAGGGGTAAGTGAAGGGACATTTCCATTTTGGTCATATGCTATCATTCAGTTATTCATGTCTTGTACAAGATGTAAGAGGGCAGACATGTCCATTTTTTTAACCGAGTCTCCCTTGGGAAGACCTGTTCTTTCAAGTTGTTTTTCATACTCTAGACAAGTATGCAGAGCGGAACCAAGATTGTCGATAGCCTTTTCTTCAAGCCTACAATGATAGGGGGAAGGTAGAGCATTATAGTAATGCATAAAAGCAGCTTGGTTTTGAGGGCGAATAAGTTCAGGAATTTGGTTATATAACTTGGTGAAACATAAGTTGAAAGACTTGATAGTCTTATTGTCTTTATACGTAATATATTGTACTCACGTAATTGTTCGGCTGGGCTCTTAGACTACCCATAAGTAGATTTGAACCAATAAACTAACTCCTCCCAAGTGGAAAGAATCATGGGAGGAAGATCAAATAAATTTGTTGTTGCTTTCCCTTCAAGGGAATTAACAAATAAGCACATACAAGTGTCATTTTCATTGGCTCCTATGTTGTGACAGGCATTAGAAAATGACACCAAGTGTTCATTCGTAGTGATCATGTTATTTCCTGAAAAACTATGGAGATTCTCCTTAAATTTTGGAAGTGGACGAGTAGCAGGTGCTAGGTTCAGAGGAGATGAAACATGCCACTGAGTAGTAGTAGCATCTTCCTTGAATTGAAAGAGACCATACTTCTTTATGAACTTAATGGGATTGGTGGTAGATTGGACAGGGACTTGATGGCTATACAAGTTTCCAATCACTGACGAGGCTAAAGGTTGAGATGAAGAAGCACCTACAGTGTCACCAGATCCACCGCTAGATTCCATCTTGTGAACGATAGGTAAGGGAGAGAAAGATAAACTAGTTGAATCAGATGAAGTTCTCCTTAAAGTACCTTGTTGAGTTGACAAAAAAATGTTTCTTCTTCCTATTTCAACAATGGGGTTGATCTCAAGTGATAAACCTATACTTCTCCTAGAGATGCGAGGGTTTAAGGACATGAAAATAAGATCAAAACTTTAAGAAAAAGAAAGTTATGGTTGATTCCTAGGCTCTATTTTCCTGGCTTCCCAGTGTTCTCGAACACTTATGTATTGCTCAATCATTTCCCATGAGCGTTCAAGCTCAGCCCGAGTATTAGCAGTTTCTAAGATGGTATTGAATAAGGTAAAAGCAATGTTGGTCTAGTCTTTAAGACCGGGCTCAATATTGGGCTGCCTTGTAACAGGTACTGTCATGAATAAAAAAAAAGTCAAAGAATCAAAAGAAGAAATATAAATATATTTAATGATAATCAAGCATACAATCAACCAGAGAGATATGGAAGATCTCCCCAGTATGGTCGCCAAAAATAAATGTTGAGGAAAAGATATGATTTATCTTACTCAATCATTTTCAAATCCTTCCTGGCTAAGAAAAGATAGTCGGGAATATCACCCTATGTTTTATAGCCTCAAAAAGTAATTCCCAATCCACAAGTATTAACTACAAGGGCTTAGGATGATTTTTTAAATGAAAATATTGTTGCAAAATATGAAAATTTTATATAATTTTCTAAAAATATACAGATTACAGAAAGTAAATGTGGAGATAAATAGAAAAAGTAACCAAGTCATAGATTCACACAAATGAGACAGAATAGCAATCGCTTTATTTCATTCCAAGAAATCAAAGTATCTTTATCTTTAAAAAATCCCTGTGAGGGCATGGACCAAAGTCTAATTTAGATATCCTTGATGAAAACCATACAAAAGGACTATGACAAGAAGTAAAACTGAACTTTAAAATCTGGATCAGCTTGCCAAGGACTATTGCCAATTTGACTCTACACAATATCCTTTATCAGTTATGAAACTCAATCCATAAACATAAAAGTATACACAGGCTATCAAAGATAGATCAACACCTATGAAACAAGCATCTGAATGATATGGTTCAGCTTTGAACCTTGTTTTCTACAATAGGACCCTGCTTTCAAAAAGAGAATTAGGCCTTTAATGAACTCAAGAATGAATGAAAACTGAACTATCTCATGAAAAAAATAAAGAGAAAACCGTAGTATTGCTTTCTCCTTCTATTATCCCCTTGTTCTTCCTTCTCATTTGGATTTTATGCATTCCAAATTAGTTGAAGTAGTTCAACTACTTCCTTTAGTTAAGTTAATTAAACTTAACTAATTTTAGTTTAGGGAAGTAATAATAATAATAATAGGTAAGGGTCTTTATTTAATAATAACTAAGTAGGTGGGACCCCTTGTGACTCCCTTCTTTTATTCTTTACAAAAATAAACAGAATTAGATAACCATTTAAACACATGCCTCCTTGTCGCTCCCATAAATATTTCCAAAATTTGAATATTAAATATCAGAAATAATTCAAATCATATCCAAAACATGTAAATAACCACATTATCCCAAAAAATAGCTTATTGTCCAAAACTTTCTCCAGTGCATTGTTTTCAACCACTCAATCATAACACATAAATTAAAATCCATATTTGCCACTTTGAGAGGCAATCCTTCTTCTATCACTATTGTCCCCTTTGGACTTCCCAGAATTAGCCTTAGGTTGATTCGAACCTTGAGGCTTAATCTCACTAATAACATGGGAGAAATCGTCTTTCAGATGCATGTGAGAGGACACTAATTTTTATGAGTCATTTGAAGGAGATGAGGGGGAGGCAGCAGATTTACCTTTGTCTTGTACATGAGGAACATCTGTTTTAAGTCGTTTTCTAGCATGAGAGGAATGAACAGGTGAATTTACAGGGGAAATTTGAGCATTAGGATTCACAGGTGGAGAAGGAGGATGTAATGACAAGCTAGGCTAGCCACGATGGTGGGAGAATTCCAGATTGACAATCTCTTGCCATCCATCATTTTCAAGAACTTTTTGTTGCATGGATACATGAGAGGCACAAGAATAACAGGGATATTTGGAGGCTGGAAGGGAGGCCTCTATGGTCTAGGTTGAACTATCCCTTGCCCAATCCAATTGAATAACCAAGCATGAAACAACTGATTCAACTCCTGTTATAACCCTAAATTGCACTATCCCTGCTTACCTGGTATCAGGCCTACTCATGCCTCTTCCTAGCCAAAGCCATGCTGAGAAATTCCTCAAAAAACCACTCAAAACAAGCAACCCGCGCCCTAACTTTTCACTGGGCGCGGGCATCCGCCTGCTGTCCTACTCGTAACAAGCAACCCGCGCTCTAACCTTTCATCAAGGCTGCATCCGCCGGCCGGTTCTTCATCGTGACGCTGGTATCCGCCAGCCTAAAATGCTCACAGTACCTAACAAATGCAAAAAATCAGGGAAGTTTCCGAGACTCTGGCTTTTGTCATGACCGAAACTCTCCTCACAACATGCATGGTCGAGTTCGTTGAACCCCTAGCCCCTTCCACCATGAGTGGGTAGGGTACTCATTCAAAGGGGAAAATCATTGCAAAGAAACCGCCAAATTGCTGCCGCCTCGGCCCCAACCCCTTTAGTACAGCCTTAAGCTTCGTGGAGAAATACATGCAAAGCCAGCCAGCTTGGAGGGGACAGAAAGAAGAGGAAGTGTTTCCGTGGATCAGTATCGTGGAACGGTGACCGACCTTAGAAATCGTTGTAAGTTGATTTATATTAATGGTAATGAAAAAGATACTTTCCCCCTCAAACAATAATATGAATCTCATCTTCATTATCTGATTTATGTTTCATCTCTAACCCTCTAGTAGATCAAAGAGTACGGCCATATGTTCTTGTCTTGTTTGCATGAAAGCTTTGTGGAAGGAGCAACAAAAGCAAGAGACAACAAACTCAATTCAGGAGACCTAATTTCAACCTTCTGGAAAATAAGGTTAGTCTATCTACCGTGGTTTGGTTCGGAGAAAAAGGGGTTGAGATTTTGGGTAGAAGGTTAAAGGTTAAACCTGAAGGGTCATGATCCTCAAGATAGGCTTAGAGCCCTAGTCTATTAGTCCATAGGGTAAAATACCCAACAATGCACTGGCTAATCTAATCGGGGAGATTTTACCTTTAGGGTCCCTTGGTTTGGTAAAAGATCTATTTGGTAGTTTAAAGAATTTATTTTCGGTATTCTTTTGCTTTCTTTTGTTTTCTTAGTCGGAAGCGTGCGGTAGAGCCCCGTGATCAGTCACCAGCTTCTTGACTGACGCCGACATTTTTTTTTTCGGGACAATAGAGGTACCCGCCCGCAGTAGCTCCTCGCCAAGGATACCCGCCTCTAATTTTCCAGAAAGACGCATGGATATCCAAGGCCCGGTGGGGGTTTCAAAGAAGGCAGTGACCAGAGGTTGAAGAGGGTAGCTCTTCCCCGGCCGGTTCACCTTCTCTGTGGGACTGATCCTATCCGGGTTTGGTTTTTTGTCTTGTGTTTCAGTCTGTCTTTTGTGTGTTTCTTCACATTAGTTTATTTTTCTTCTTTTACATTTGTTTTCTCGCTATAGTGATAGCGCTCGAGCCCTGCCAGACTCAACTGTCAATACCAAGCCTTTCTCGTCTAGATTGTCTCAGGTTTCGATTTTATCTTTTTAAGCATACCACAGCTCCGCCAAGCCAGGAAACTGATATCCGCTACCGGGCTTCGAGCTTAGCATCGTAGCCCAGGTCGCTTTGTGCAGGATACCGCAAATCTGCTAGGGTAGTTTTTCAGCCTAGAGTAAGGCCATCCCTTCCTTCGCTGAGAAGAGTCTCCCCGTGAGGGCTTCAGAGTCTCAATGCATACTGCCAGGTTAGGCATTCTTTAGCTTGTGCACCGATTTTAGATTTTTATCGATAGAAAAGATATTCACTTTTATGGTTTTAGGCGCGTGGAGTTAGTGTCATTGAGAGATTGCTTGTTTGCATTTTTTGTGCTCTGATTGTGTTTGCGATCTGTGCTTTAAGCCACAGTTTTCTTTCCATTCTCTTGGTTTTGATCTTGTCATCATTTTCCCTTTGTTGTGCGGATTTACAACTAAAAAAAAAAGTACCTTCATTTTTCCTTGATTTGAAAATTGGTTGTTGTAATTTAGCTAGGAAAGAAGTTCTTTACATAAGTTTTACAAAGGCATGTCTAGTATAAGTAGCTAACAGATCTGAGTGAAAATTCTCCATTTACTGCATAAAACTAGCGAACTTAAAAGAAAAGAAGTCTTTCATCAAAAAGTTGTTGGTTTTGCATTAGCATAAGTTTGTTTTCTCGTGATTGCAGCATTTTGCTTTCACTGCTATTAACATCACCGCCACTTCAAGTATCCCTTGAGATTTTAAAAGCCCATTAAAAGCAACGCTTTTAATAAAATAAATTAAATAGACTTTTTGTTTGTAGGGTGCACAAACTAGTCTAGGATTTTAGGGCCTTGGTGTAGGATTGGTGAGGGAATTTCCAAGGCCACCAAAACAAACATTGGAGTCTCCGGCTATTAGGAGTGGAGAGTCCTGCTACTTGAAATTTATTCGTGACTCCCCTCTAAACACGTATAAACACGCAGGTCGCCGCAAGGAAAGGCAGAGGGAGATAACCCTCCAAGCTCGGACCGAAGCGCTATGGAGAACACATATGAGGGTCCGGCAGCGATTCCGTCATAAGTAATTCTGCCACTTGAAGCCAGTGGGTCTCAATCCGCTCGGGAGGTCCCCGGGCCGCCTTCCTAACACTTTGCTCGATACCTTTGATCTAAGCCAGCTTGATACCCTCGCTTCATTGTGGTCTTCCGACCGCTGACCGTAATTCGGCCTCGATAGTCGTTACCTATCGCAACCTAGTTGCCCATCTTTTAGGGACTTACACAGGTGAACACAGGGGTATACCGCAGACTTAGCGGACATCGGACCAACGCTTTTTCAGAGTAGACCCCGAGGGTGCTTCCATATTCGAGCGCTGCACTTGCAACTCTGTGAAGGTACTCTAGTTGTTGGTTGTGGTAACCGCTTCTTCCACTACGCGGGCTTTGCTTGTTTTATCCGCTAGGACTTTCTTTGCGCGTATACTATTTGATTCGTAGACTCATTTTGAAGGTGGTCGTGGAATTCTCTCACGTTGAGATTCGGTGAGTTCACGGCCAATGGCGGCTTCGGCTCGGCCACGGTGATACTAGAGCTACCCCACCAGTACCTTTGAGGCTGGGTTGACCATCTTCAACTTTGCTAAATCGGCGCTCGATCCCGCATCAACCCCGGATCAGCCGGGCCAATCTTGGCGCTGTTGAAAACTCAAACACCGATTTTGGGTCGGACGTTATCATTTCAGTCCAATATTACTTAACTTATTTTCATAACCCGCCATGGAACAAGCGTTTCCACCGTGATTTCTATTCCTTCGCTAATCGGTGTTACCACGGGATAGCTCTAACTTGCCTTTGTCGCTCTGGCCCGAAAGCACCACGGTCTCGCCGCAACTACGCCGCAGAAAGTGGACCGATCCTACTATCGCTGGGCGGCTGATACAAATCCTTTCTTTATACCCACGCGATAGCGCTTCCTGCTTTCATACGCAGATGCCTAGTTCAGTTCTTTTTCCTCAAGACTTACTTCTTCTATTTCACAGACTTTGGGTTTAGGGGCGGGGAGCTCAAACGCCTCTCGGCGAAGGTCAACCTGGGCAATTCCTATGTCCTCTTACTGGGTCATATCCTCCTTCGCCCCTTCGCCGGTAATCAGATCACAGGCGTCAAGCCGGCAAACCACATTAATAAGTTCACTTGAACTCGGAGCCATGGGACAACCCGCAAACTTTGCTCTAGATTCGCCACCGCTCGCTTGAACGGGCGCTGGTATCAACACTTACACCGTGCTTTCCTGCCAAGGCACTCCTATTTTGGATACCAACCGGCATTGTGGTACTATTCTCAAGCAATAAGTACATATACCGACCTTTGGAACTCGATTGATCCAACTCATTACCGGAATTCGCCTCGGGTAACGCTTCAATAATCAATGGAACCCGTGACAAGCCTCTATGCCTCTCCCCACTGGACCGGCATGGGAGAATTCCCAAAGTCCCTCAAATACAATGAACTAAAATCATAAGGTCCTTCATGGGGAATCAGCCAACGATGTCCCCAATAGTAAAACCTCATTGGTCGTGTACAAGGTTTCACTCCAACCCCTCGCCAAGCCAACTTTTTCCTCGGTAAACTGCGCCGGCCAAACCCCGTGGACCTCTTTATCCCGGCTACCAAAGAACAAAATTCTTAAACTATCGCTTTCAAACGCTAATTCTGTCGATTTAACACTTTGTTGAATCCATCCCATTTGTCACGATCCACTACCTATGCCGACGGTTGCCTTCTGACAATCCTTGCTCTAAAGTTCGGCCAAACCCTGGCGAAGATCCGGTGATCATGTGACTACTTTCCACTTATGGTGCTCACCAAACTCACTATGAGATGACTCCATACTATGACACTGCTTCAACGACTCTTATTGGGAGTGCCGCGGAATGGTACATAGAGCTCGACCACTAAAGATATTCTTTTTCGGGCGAACTGGCTATGGTATCTTAACCATTTCCAAGCACTGCGATAATGAAGCTTCCAAGCATCGAGTTGCTAGCTAATTTCGACGACGTCACGGACCATATCTTCCGATCATATTCGGAGAGTACACGGCCTTGAAGAGTCTTATCAGTGTTCGCCCTCCAAAGATTCCCGCCGGAGTGGTTCCTGTCCTTGACCTCGCTTATCCAAAGACGTCGCGAATTCATGGGTTTTCTCTGAGGAAGAAGCATCATGAGAGCTCAACAGCTTTAGCTCATCTATTCTCAGTCGGGTCTATTGTACAACATCTTGCCTGATGCACTACCATCACTCGACAAACCGCATGAGCTCCGACCACATACGATGGTGCTTGCCCCGCGAACCAAGCCCTACCGAACAATTGACTAAACACTACAAAGCAGCTTGGTCCATCCAACACCTCGGCCTGAAATCCATCAGCTTCACGCTTCCTCCCACTCAAATCAGTCGGCCACCAGATGCATCGACTCAACCCAAAGGCTAACCAACAAATAAGCGAGGGGAAGAAAACAACCTAAAGAAGAGTATATGTGGATAAAACCAAAATGATAATGTTGAGAGGGTAAACACTGAAAAGAGGAAGGCGAAAAACCGCGGCAACCCGTAAGGCGCCGGAAGACTAATACCTTAACCCATTTATGCCCCCTCGACTCTGCAGCCTGTGTTTGTCATGCAACAACAAAGAAGTCAGGTTGACTGCTAATCCGCTTCTAAACATAAGCAGAATTTGATTCAAGCCTCTGCAAGTACGGAGGTGGGCAGCCACGAAAACTGCCCTTCCCCAAACGGTTCATCTTCCGCTAACGTATACATGATGAAAAGTGACGCGCTCATCGCGAAATTCAGAGCTCGCGACTATAGCAAGCAAAACACCACTGATAAGGGCAAAGAAGCCTAGATCCCATCTCTTTCTCTACAGATCAGAAGACGCAGAAACTATGACACGCATCCCTAAAGGTGCGTTTCAAACGAGTTTCGCATAATCCAAAATGCAAGGGCCGCCTGCAACTACTCTCGCGGGTGGAAGATTTGTCACAAACCCCTTTGTGCTAAGGTCCGCTTTTGAAGTCCTCCAAAGTTGCTCACCAGAAAAGCATTGTTGGTCGCTTTAGGCTCACGAGACTTGTAACCCAGGAATGATCATGTTATATACGACTGATTTGAAACCTCGCTTGCCTTACCACGCCGCTTTTGATAGTAGTGGCTCACCCTAATTTAAAACCTTTTACACCTAAACATCTTCCGCAGAGACGGTGGTAGACGAGGGCGCTCAACTTGCGTGTTAGCTTGTTGGAAAGCCATTGGTCAACCTTGAGTTGTCTCCTCCGGGCTTACCTACTCTTCTTACCGCTCGATGGACGCTCTTCCTCACCGCATGGCATCATCCCTCGCGCTAGTGGGGAAGACCGTGGTGCGCCGGCGCAGAGGTAGTCGATGTTCTCAATCGACAATACATAACCTCTGTTAGGTTGTAGTTGGAATTATGCTATGCAATCGGTGGTCACTACAATTTTCCGGCCTTTATTGTTTCCACATGAAGGCCGGATAGCACCATTGATCGCTTGTCCTTCTCTCTCGGCCCGAACCAACCTTGGGGGTATCCACTACCTTTAGTAGATAACTCGCCGGGTAGTCGCTAACATAGAGTATTTCAGGCCCATCTTTGTAGGTACTTTCGATTATCCACCCCCAAGGCGATAGCAATAAGTTTATCCTCGACTCACCACAATGATTTTCCATGTTTCACGTTCGCATCTAATTTACTTTGATGATCCGCGGATTCTTCCTTCCCCATCGGCGATGATGGATGGGACAGGGCACCCGGGGATTTCCATGCCCTTGTCTGCCACTAAATTTGTGTACTTTTTAGTCCAGCAAGCTTAAGCTAATCCCGATTTGAATCCCTTACAAGAGTTGGATCCACTCTTTGAGCCTATCCGGGCTTAGGATTCTCTTGTCGACACCGCATTCATTAGACTTAGTCTTGCTCCGACGAAGCTATAATCGGCAATGATCGGTCCGGACAAACCTTTGGGAAGATCTTCATCATAGATCATACTTTCTCCCTGGGAGTTACAAATAATCGGTAAGTGTGAGAATCTACTATCACCATGACGGGAGATCGCCTTGTCCCATTAACCTCTTAGCGCATAATGTGATGTTTATACCGAGGGAAACATGGCTTAATTATCAAACGATGCCTACCAATATCTCCCCGCACTTCGGCCAAGGTTGAGAATAAGTCTTCGGCTTGAAATGATTGCTCCCCGCTAAGATTCAAATTTACACGGATGAAGAATTCCGGGCGATGCTTTGTCCGGTCTTATCAAGCGATATTCAAGATCAATCTAACAGCAGTCGATCATTAGCTACCTTTGTTGTTTTTCAAGCTCGCTTTAAGACCCAAAAAGAAATATCCGCCAGGATCAGATGATTCTTTTCGGGATTCAACCGGATTAACCGGTAAAGTAAATCCATTATGAGTCTCCCCTTTAAGCCCTTTTCGGACCTTTTAAAGATGAAAAGATTGCCGAAAGTGACCTTGCTTCTTCATTAATTTGTTAAATCGGGTCCGTATAACATTCCTTAAACGTGGTCTCCTCTTTGGCCCTTTTCACTCTTTAAACATGAAAAGATTGCCGAAGCGATCTTGTGGCCTTTCACGCCAGAACCAAATTGAAGTCACGCCTCATTCAGCCGTTAGTTTACTCCCCTTTTCACCGGACCATTAACCCAGACGAACAAAAGGTATACCCATTGAATTTCCATTCTTTAGAAGAGTATCCTCAAAGTAATTTTATTCCTTTTCGGCCCTCAGGGACTAAATCAATGGAAAAGAAACCCCCGAGTCCATAGTTGCTCTTTCTGCACTCTAAAATTGAAAAGATTGCCGAAAGTGACCTTATTCTTTCACACACTCGCTAAACTGGCCCAGAAGAACATTCTTGACAGAATCCATAGTTGCTTTTCGACTTAAAATTGAAAATAGCCGAAAGTGATCTTGTCCGTCACACCTAAAATGGTTTTGAATCGGACGCCCTGTTGGTGTTAGTTTCACCCCTTTCTCGAACCCGCACCAGACTATCGACCTAAAAAGGTACCCCAATGGAGTTTTCTTTATGCTTTTTCGCACTCTAAACATGAAATCACCGAAGCTTCCCTTCTTTGGGGCTCGCTAAACTTACATCAAGGACGCTACTATTGTGTGTTCTATCAACCGCATTTGCATCCTTTACCCATCACCTTAGTAACAGTTTTCATATTCGCTTTAACACATTTGGCCGCCGGAGGATTTTCCCCGGTATCATTTCCTAGAACATCGGGCCTTGTCATTTGGCCTTGAAATTGTATGTTTGCGATCCCTGCTCCTCCCTTGTAACGTAACATTCTTTTGTATTCTTTCCAAATATGCAAAAAAAAAAATCAAATATACCCAAAAAGAGGATGGGAAAAGCATTTCTTTGTTGGCAAAGACTATGAGTCGCCTCTTCGATAAAGCACATCCGTCCGCTTGATTCATCGACTTTGGGATGTAGTAATGCATCTTAGGAAAGTTTGCTCACATGTAGTTGTGTCCTCCATCGCTTGGTTACTCTTCCAAACATATGGAGAGAGTTTGCGTTGCCTCCTTGTGAGAGACTTATGATTACCGATATGCTAATTCGAAATCTTATCACTTGTCGTGGCTTTTGTCCGCGGAATTTTTTTACTTAGCCTGATTCGGCCACTTTGCAATATGTCTTTTGTCCACATACCCTACCATCCCGAACGTCTAATCAAGTCTTTGTTCGAATCAATGAAGCCTTCAGTCCAACCATCAATATTATCAAGTCCGTGACTGACGAGCCAAGTCAAGACCCTGGTACCGTGACACTCATATTACACTCCTACCCGAAGTCATGAAGATTTTGAAGTTGTTGCTCGTCGCCCATCGTGCCCGCATGCCTTTCCTCAGCATTGATACTTCCCATGTATATCTTTCTGATTTCAAAATGTAGTTCATTGCAGCTGTTCGGCGGGCTACTCTTTATATATTTGATATGGATCTACAAAGTGTATTTGTTTCAGCCATAAGGGTTTATTTTATCCCCGAGCATGGGTATGCCTGCCTCGGTGACATTTGATATTTTTGCGCGGCACTTCCCGATTCTCGACTTCGGCTCACGATTCAAGATATCAAGACAGACAAGAAGTATTGGTAATGTATTTCGGCAATCAGATGCTCTCCTCGACCTCACATTAGGGGGCATCCGTTATAACCCTAAATTTCACTATCCCCGCACTGTATCAGCCAACTCATGCCCTTTCCTAGCCAAAGCCATGCTGAAATTCCTTAAAAACACTCAAACAAGCAACCCATACTTAACTTTTCATCAAGGTCCGTATCCTACCGCCGTCCTTCTTATCAAGACGGTATCCAAGGGTTACCTAAACAGTCCATGAAAATCTAACAATGCAAAAATCAAGGAAGTTTCCTCACGAGACTGGCTTTTTGTCGCTTAATCGAACTCTCCTCGGGCCATGGTCGAGTTTCCGGTTAAGAACCCCAGCCCCTTCCGTTCTATAAAAGGAGGGGTAGGGTACTATTCAAGGGGAAAAATCATAGAAAAGAAACACTGCCAAATTAAGCGTCAGCTCGCCCCAACCCTTTAGCCTAGCCTCGAGCTTCAGGAGAAATACATGCAGCAGCAGCTGGAGGACAAAAAAAGAAGAGGAACAGCCCAGGATCAGAATCGTGGAAAGGTGACCGACCTCATAAATCAAGTAAGTTGATTTATAATAATGGTAATGAAAAAGATATTTCCTTTTCCGGGTCTCCAAACACACATGTGAATCTCATCTTCATTATCTGATGAGTGTTTTATCTCTAACCCCTAGTAGATCAGTAGCATGCATATATGTTTTTGTCTTGGTTGCAGAAAGCTTTGTGGAAGGAGCAACATAGCAAAGAGACAACAACTCAACTGAGGATCTACTTCAACCTTCTAAAAATAAGGTTGGGTTCATATCTCTATCATGGTTTAGTTCATTCTTACTGTGCTTGCCTGAGAAAAGGGGTTGAGATTTTGGGTAGAAGGTTAAAGGTTAAATCTGAAGGGTCATGATCTGCGTATAGGCTTAGAGCCCTAGTCTATTAGTCCGTAGGGTAAAATACCCAACAACAACTCCCAGGGATCGACATCAAAATGAATTGAGAATCTAGGCCTTCTAGGCCCTCTGTTCCAGTTACCTCTTCCCCTTTTGTTTCTGCCATGGTTACCTTTGCTGAAGAAACTCATCCTGTATGCAACAATTCATTAGCAACTAGCCCTTAACAGACCATACATGACATTTTGTTCATATGAAACAAAGTTTGGCTTAGAAATTGACATAAGACTCATGCAATTCAATCCATAATAAAATATTTAATAATTTCCAAGTGAGTAGGGGGTGAAATAGGGTCCATGGGATATTTGGAGGGATTGTAATGAACGAAAAAGTGGTAACATGATAGGGAATAAGAGCACGATTACTTCTCAACAATTCATTAAATAACTAACTGTGCAATCAATACCAAAATATATCAGCTGCCACCTATTTTTGTGTCATATCTTTTGCCACTTCCATACAGAGTGTTTAATTTATTTTATAGAACAGGGCATGTAAAAATGAAATTGGGATCGTGAGGGGGGTATAATGAGCGAAAAAATGATAGTATGAGAGGGAATAATACAGATACTATTAAAAAAAAAAAATCAAACAACAATCATAACTCTGTTCATACCACAATCCAATAAGAATTCACTTTAAAACCAAAATCATTTAACTGTCCCTTATTTACAGACAAAATTCTTACTGACTTCAAATAAAAGACAATTCATATGCCCAAAATACTTCAATTCTAGCAGGCTTTGTAACTATACAATATCTATGTGACATCATAATAACACCATTGCCAATTCCATAATTATAACCCTTCGATCCATAGTCTATTATATTCCAATGCTAAACCCTTTTCCTTTTAAAACAAAATCGAAATATACACAGTGATTCCAGCCATCCACTTCCAACTATTTATTTCTTAAACTCAAATAAGAACAGGCCCAGTATTAAACTCCAACTGTCAACTTTCCAACACTGATTACCATAATCTATTTGTATTAAAACTCATAGTCGGGCCCCGATTCAATCACACAAAAGGTGTTCATTCATATAATCAACACAAGTCTTGATTTGACAATAGCATTTAACCAAAAAACATGTAACTATGAGCCTAAGATTCATGTACATATTTCCTTCAAAATTAAATTCCCAACAAAAGACAGAGTCAAATAGTGCCTGAGGAGAACAAAACCAAGACGTGCCTGAGAGAATAGAACCAAGATGTGCTCAATGGACCAATCACACACAGGTGCCTTTTAAACCTTGTTGGGACCAAGATCGTGTTAGGGCTTAACACAACAATGGAGGTAAGAGTAAATAGCTTGACCACAAGAGATAATATTTGAGACACATACATTTCGTGCTCTTTTAAAAACTTCATTGCAGAGAGGTACAAGAGATGGCTCAATCAAGGAAGAGTCTTCGAAAACAGAGAGAGCCCATGCCCTTTTTTTTTAAAAACAAGTTGTCATAGAGAAGTAACAACAAATAATAAAGGAATAATCTTTGAAGAAACATAGAGCTTATTCCCTTTCCAAATTCACCACTGACACATAACTTTTAACTCAAAATATTGAGAGTGAGGATAACCAAACATAATAGTCAGCCACCTCCAATGGATAATGAGACAGGCAATTTATTATAAACACTGTGGAAATAATGCATGAGCACAACCTATGGTCAACCCACCACATATATAGGATTCCATTCAAAGTTCTGGGCAATACAAACTCGATTATGCAATGCTTCCATCACGGTGCTAGTGAGGGTAATGCCATGACAAATGATAGCTCGGGCTCGGTCCATACAAAGAAAGAACTATGCAACTCTTAACAGTTTGCATTGCAATTCAGAGGAACCAACATAACAACGACCAAGGCGAAAAGGAGTGACAACACCTAATACCTAGACTAGTGGTAAAACCCATGCAATAAAAACTCAAAGTTTGTTGCACCATTATCATAATTTTCCATAGAGAACCAGAGTAAAACTCCAAGATGACCGACATGTTTTAAACCAATAAACCAATGCATGGCTACACACAACAATAAAATCCATTCCTTTTCTCTAAAACTCCAATAGTCCAGAGTATTCACAAAAGAAACCATAAGAAAAGCATTGATACACAGTCAAAACTTAATAAAAACACAGACCTCATGCAATTCTGAGAAAAAAAATCGATTCATAACATAGAGGGACCATCATGGATGGAATGTAAAGGAGCCATACCTAGAAAAATCGCTTGAGGGAAGAGTTGGACTATATTTTCCTTTAAAAACCAGAAATCCCAGAGCCTCCACAACCACTAGAGCCAAAAAACCAAATGCAACTATGGCTAGGGTGATGGGGTCAAGGGTTGTTTGAGTGACGTGCAGTAAATGCACGTCACTTCCTTCCCCAACCCCATTCAATTCAACATACAAGCCAACCCATACACCATACATCAACCATTAATTCAAACAACATTCATTGCTATATCCAATGCTATATCCATTGCATAGTGTGCCACCCTAAGTCATGTCAAAAAATTAAAAACAACCATATGCTATAATGTTACCATATATGCCTCACAAATAATCCTTTAATCAAGCACATAATTCTAGCAACTAGGTCCAACACCCTTCATTTGTGTCAATCATATATATCTTAAGGTTTGTATATAATCTATTTTCCTTTTGTTTAAGCTCCCACATCGTTACATTATCCTTTTGCATAAGATCATATATAAATTAATTAATCAATGTTTAATACATAAACATAACACCTGTAAAAAATGATCCTCTTATCCATAGTACTTCCATGAGTTGCAAGTGACCATCAAAACCATCTAGCAATTACACATTCGACCAACCATCTTATGTTTCCATGAGGAATAAAACCATGACTTGCATAATCAACTGTAGAAGATTGTGTAGGCATCATTATAACAACAAACCAAAATATGAGTGCAACACATCCATCATAGCGCCACTAGTCTACAAGGGGGTCCCATCTACTAGTTAATTATTATTATTATAAATAAATAATAGGGCTTAGCAATCATTTACGAGCAATATTCATCGTTGCGATTTTAAGAGTCAACAATAGGGAGAGGGGGGCACACACACACACACACACAGTCGGGGGGAGGGGGGCTGCAAAGGTGGGAGAGAGAGAGGGGGAAATAGAGAAATATTTAATGTTAACAGGAATGCGCGGGAGTTCTTGTTTCTAAAAAACAATTGAAATAAAAATAATGTGTGCGTGTTCCTGTTTCTAAAAAAAAAAATTGAAATAAAATAATGTGTGTGCTTTAGGAACGAGTGTGCACTCTAGGAACACGCATGTGTTATTTTTTTTCAAATTTGTTTAAAGAACATGCACATGTTCTTGTACACGTGTTTTTTAGGAATGTGTGCGTGTTCTTGGGAACGTACCTATGCGGCTTGTTGACTGAAGGTTTGGGGTTTTCCAAACCTGTCACATCATGAACGCATGCACGTTCCTATAAATTTGCAAGCATTGTTGCGAGTGCACACTCCTACTCACCTCATTGCCACTTTATCGTCCACCAACTTTGTGCACTCACCCAAATTAATAAATCATAACAATTAATCAACAAGAATGTATTGAATATCAAAATTTAAATACAACAATAAAACTACAATTTATAATTTAGTGAGACACATCAATCTCTCTTCTTATGAGCACCAACTCTAGGAAGCACCAACTCCCTATTTTTTATAGCACCAACTCCCTTTGAAACATACTTTAACATGTAGAGGACTGCAATCCTCCCGAGCGTGTCCCTACCACCCTCATTGCATAAGAATGTTTACAATTTATATCTTGGACTCTACTCTTGCTTCTGATCTTCTGATCTGGACTACAGAGACACCTTATTTCCACCACAATTTCTTGTTTATATAGTATTTGAATAGGTATAAGATTGAACCAATGTGTCTTTTGACAATGAACCATTTCACCTCTTCATTTTAATTTTAACAATAATGATGATATTTAACAGTTGATTTTAACTTAAAAGACTTCAAATCCTTTGTAAGTTATTTATCCCTTCATGCATAAATAATCTTGTAGAAACAATGAAATATTTGGGTGCCAATTCTGTAAAATTACTCCACAGGTCCTTTAAACAGTTACATAAATCACATTTTGCAAAGGCATTTTCTTCAACCCACTTTTCCAAATGACTATGGGCTCAAAATCAAGGGCTTATCTACCTAAGTGTTGCTCCTAACGCATCTCTTTCGCCCTTATTCTTATACACATGACCTCAAAAAAATGTTTGCGGGCTTATTTACTTCTAGGCCCTTGGTGCCTCTAATCAACCCCTTTACCTTATCATGAAACCGGTGCTGGAACCAAGTTCTTCGGACTTTGGCCTTCTTGCATTCTTCTGAAGTAATGCTTCCGAAAGTAAACTTCGTCGAAGTATGTACATTATCTTCACCAGTAGATCAATGATTGAGATTTAATCTCCCATTGACTAGACGATCCTATCTTATCTGGAGGCTTCAATGAAATCAACAATCACAAATTAATCATGTGTTGATATGGATAGTCCTTATTTATTTCAGGACTTCGACACTCCGAGACTCTAGGATATTACAACTCTAAAGTTGTTCAACTCCCCCGGAGTTATACCTGCGGAAGTGCTTACCCTATCTTTCCACTTTCTTGATCTAACGGTCATGAGAAATCCCAGAGGATATTAGATCAACGACCCATGTGATTTTGCTACTTCGACCTTCGACATTTTTACTAGTAGAAGAAGTTGGACATTCCCGGAGGCCATAATCCCAGAGATGACATGGCATGTTGATGTCACCTATGATGATGTAGACCCATGGTATATGTGGCATGTGTCACTCAAAAATGGACATGTTGGGGTCTAAAAGGAATTGAAGTCATGTGCATGTGTCCCCCATATGGCATCCCTGCCACGTGGAATAAGACACATCATCAACCAAATGGA
>SNQJ01S0185966.1:0-18663 GCA_010110895.2 Picea sitchensis | reverse complement strand
ATGGGAATCTTATCACACTCAATCCGTGAAACATGCCTTCATGGTAGCACTTCCGACACAATAGACATGACATAAAATAGGACATGAATTGATACTACACTTGGATAGTCACATGTTGACTATCATCAAGGACAAATATTTACAATATCTACAAGGATCCACCTTGCTTCCCTGTTCTTCTCCATTGAGCGATAGCACATCTCCCGAATCTTCAACTTCGGATTCTAACTTAGAGTTTAACTCATAATTGGTGTCATAAATATCAGTGTTGATTTATTCCCAAGGTGACAATTGATAGTGCCAACTATAGAGCTATCAAAGGGTGGCATCATATCCTTGACATGCCATTTATTTGCAGAATAAGTGTTGTATGTGAAATGCCATCGATACCATTGTTTACCATCAATAATTTAATAAGGAACAAGTTTAGATCTGATAAATTCAACGAAGAACAGATGTCCCAAATTGTACCGAGCACATTGATGATGGGATACCGACATCATAGGGCAAGAAATTACTAATAAATATTTTCCATCAAGGATCCCAATAACGAGTGAAGGCAATTGGCACACTATAAAACCCTATAAAAAAACTTTTTATTTTTCCTAATGAATGCAATAAATTATTTGTATGATTAGATAGAAAAGTTAGGTCCTCTGAAGATGAGTGCAATATAACCTTTCCACGTTCCTTCTCTAAAAAAATACTAAATCAAACTCTTGCCTACTCTAATATCTATATGCATGATACCATTTACATAAAATACTAGATTGGATTTACCACAGACAAAACTTATGTTTGGTTCATACTCGCTTGATTTTCCCTCGCATGTAAGCATGAAAACATCATTAAGTGGGAAATAAACATCAAATTCAGATTTACATTTTGTAGAACTACTTTCATTGTCATTAGAGAGAGATATAATATTCTCTTTTGGTGGATATTCATCTCCTTCAATTAGAACATAACCTTCTGTTTAAAATCTAGGATCCGTGAGTATATATTTTACTTGCTTTTGAAGCTCTATTTTTTGAAGGACATCGGTTTGCAAAATGACCATATTCTTTACAATTGAAACATCGAGCCAAAAGCCATGTCTTTTGACTCCTTTCTCTTAATATTTTGGTCGGTATCCAAATCTAGGCTTTCCTTTAAATTGTGAACCTTTTCTTTCATTGCAACAAGAGTCTTGGCACTTCTTGTGCTTCCTGGATCTATTTTTGAGTTTGTGGCCAAAATATCATCTAGTTGGATTAGAAGAGCGAACCTATGAGTTGACCATTTTTTTCATTTTATCAATGGTCTTTTTAAGTCTCCTGTTATTGCAGGAATCTGTAATCACAAATTCAATTAACTAGTGAATTCCTACAAAATTCATTGAAGCTAAATTGATTGGAGAAACAACAAATTGATCATAAGTCACTTTTGCAATTGTTGTTGCATAACTGCTAATGTAATAAGCCTTCATGGTTAGATCATGCATTCCATCAAATTGGTACAATAGATCTTGCATGTAATGAAAATACTTGGTTATAAGTGGAAGATCACAAATATTTTGAGAAAGAAATAATGCTTGCTTTTCTTTCTTTTTATCACCAAGGCTTCTAACAAATTCATTTATAATTGCAATGAGTAAATGAGTAGGACCTCCTTGAATTAATTGATTTTGATATTCAGTACCTAGAGAATCCTACCAACATTTGAGATTTCCTATGAATCCAAAAGACAACAAAGCAACAACCTCTATAGGTTCTCTACCCAATGCAATCATCTCATTATTTTCCCATCCAAGCATTCCAAGTATCATTTCTAGAATTTCACTTTTAGAATGATTAACAACTATGTAATAATTATTCCTAAGATTATGTGTTATAGTTGTTGAAACTAATGGTTCAACATTTTGCATTTCATCAGCAACTATGATCTTGGTAGGGATCTTGACATCATTACTTGTTATGGTTGATCTGTTACCTTTGCAGCTTCTTCTTTTTCAACTTTCTTCTCCTTGTTTATTTGCTTCATCTGAGCATAGGTAAGGCCAGGGATTAATTCAAACAAATATTCACCATCATCTTGTTGTTGGCTTTCTTCTTGTTCTGCTTTGATATGGGCAAGCTTGTTTTCTTCATGAACTTGCTTCATCTATGCAAGTGTTAGTCTTGGGAGAAAATCAAATAAATCTTCATCCTTAATACTATTATTTGTAGGTTCTCTATATACCATATTTACAACTTTATCCTTTCCCTTGTCCATCTTTGTTTTTTCTTCTTTTCTTTCTTCCCAAGTTTTTGGGATAGTGTTGCAACATCTAACCATGAAAGTGGCTTGACCTCAGAAGAAGATCCTTGAGAAATAGTCATATTTTTCTTCTTCTCTTCAGTGCTAGTTGGTGGCTTTTTCTTCTCAAGGAGTTTGTTTAATTTTGAAACATTACTCTCTAGACAAGTTAGAGTCCTATCTATACTAACAAGATATTTGATATACACTTCTAACTAGTTTTGGATTTCATGAACTTCTCTAGCCATATCATCCAAATTATTACAAAACATTTTAAAACAACATTCTGCCAATTTTCTAACTACAATGAATTATCAAGATCGTCTTCTCTTTTGCATGCAACTCTATATTTGGATGAGCATTTAGTTCTTCCATCTTTTGACTATTTGAAAAAATCCCTAAGAGGAGTGAATCTTCCTTCTCTATGAGATACATCCCCTTGAGAAGTGGGGTATTCATGATGCTCATTTTCTCTAGGAAGTTTGTATCCATAGACCATCATGATTGTATGATTGGCTGACATTTTTACTACAACTCTGCACCTTTTACACTTAGAATTATCTTTTTCAAAGATTACTTCTTCATGTAGACAATCAGATTCTTCGTGTTAAAATGAATGGAGATTAACTTTGAAACTAATTGTTGCTTTGCATCTATCTATCCTTTGGACTCTAACATTAGCTGGGGTGGACCTTTTAATATCTATCAATACTGGGGAAGTATTGATTGTCCATCTGTGTGGGTCTTCTAATTCCTTCCATGAAATTGTTGATGTAGTAGTAGCATTATTGTGAAAAGCGATCTGCATTACTACACTTTCTCCTTTTATTCGACCATGGATGATAGCAGGATTCAAAGTATTGGTAACTTTGAAAACAACTTTACAATGTAAAGCAAGGTGTTCACTTTTATGCTTCGTGGAGAGGGAAAAAGTCTAAATATGAAGTGTTAGCACATCAAGAATGTGAGGGCTAGACTAAGAAATTGCAAAATTAGGATATACAGTCAAATACATAGGGCCATCATGGAGTGGGGCTTGCATGGCTCCGATAAGTGCATATATAAACTCAATATGTCGAGAGTCCACTAGACAAGCAATAACAAAGGCATTTAGTCCTCTTCTAAACAAGGGAGATTTGAACACATCCAAGATGGATAAACTTATAACTAACATTCTTGTATCGATCTAATACATTCTTTTTTAGAAATGTCAAGAAGTGGTTGTCTAATTGAGTGTCTTCAGTGGAGATTATATTCTTAGAAATATGGCAATGTGTCAATGCTTTGAGAATAAAAGGTTTTAACTGCTAAACACTAGACGATTTTAACTTAGGGAGACACCATTGAGGAAGAGGTTTTATTTCTTCAACAGTGAGAGAAGTGTTGGGCATTTCTGAAGCAACAGAGCTAAGGTGAATTATATATTCCATTGTATTTTCCTTGGAATAAGAAGATACTTTGAACAAATGCTTACAGGGGAATATATTTGATTCAGAGGGTTCAACAAAGTGGGTTTGCTCAAGTCATGGGATGACCATGATCTATGCCTACCACTGGATACACTACGCAACACTTGTGTGACTTACAACACCAACTACAACCCATGAACACCTCCTTCATCATTCTCTTCACAATCAAGGTTGCTACTGAAAGCAAAAGAGTTTGATCAAGATCTATTACTATAAATTGAGATGAATTTCCATCTCTTTAAACCTATCAATGACTATGTAAATCAATGAAATTTACAAGGATATGAATACAAACTCACCACACTTCAGTGGGAACTCTGATTAAGTAGGAGAAAACAAAACATAATGGATACACAAATATGGAACCAAACAAGGGGATTATGATACCAAGGTAAATAAAAACATATGGCTATGATATTCATCATCATTAGAGTTAACATCAGATAATTGATTTGCAATTTCCAATTCTTCTATCCGGCTTTCCTTTTCCAACATCTTTTTCTTGTAACTTGATCTTTTCTTTTTGGAGAGAAATTATTTGATGTTGTCTCTCTCTTTTCCTGGGGATTCTAGCATGCTTTTCTTCATGTAGTTGGTTGATATTTGATTTGATACTAGAATAAGATGTATCGGAAGAAGTTGGGAGCAAAGACTAATAAGGAGGGTCTCTACTGGAGATCTTAGGGATACTACTAGAAGCAAGACTACTGTAATTCCAAGGCAAAACAAGATATCACTTAAGCTATTAGAATGTACATTTTTAGAAGTATCTTTAAAAACATTGAAACTCTCACCTATGGTTTAAGGGAACATGGATAAACTTTTTGGCAAGATGAAGGGTTTGGAGGAGGAAAACGAAGTTTTATGGGTTGTTAGTTCGAGAGAAGCAAACTATTGTTGTACTAATTGGATTTCTTTAGACATGGATAAGGTTATCTGAACCTACCAAGGAGGGATACTCTTAGCAGACTCATGCAGGGAAACTAATCAAGGTTTTGACTGTTCTTCCATTGGATGATGGGAATATTTATTCATATAGATATACTGAGGCATACATGCAGAGGAGGTTGAGGCATGAAATTGAGATCATTGTCTGGATTATGATCCATGATACAATATGTGAAGCCTCCAACAAAAGGGATTCCTGTGAAATAATTAGGAAATGTTTCTTCATTTATGGTATATCTAGAGAAAGTAGACTTTATTTGGAATATGGGTCCTTCATTACTTAGTTGTTGATCAATCGGACATACTTTGATATCTTCCAGAGCAATAACAAACTTGAAACTTAAATTGTTTTGTGAACCCGTATACAAATTTGATTGAAGGACAACTATCATATCTACATTTTTGAGATTATTATCTAGGCAATGAACATATGTGGCCATAAATACTTCAAACAAAGAACTCCATGGATTTATCATAAGAAGATAACAATCAAATGTGATAACAAATTCTTTGTGAAATTTAACAAAATTTAGTAAAGAAGTCTAGTCTTTTTTTGGGTCTATGCTTGGCTCATATAATTCTAAGTAGACTTGTCCTATGTATTGTTCTCTATCATATATGTAAGTGGTGTAATACCCTTTTCTTTTCCATTCTCTTCTTTTCTACAAAATCACCGCACTTATGGCATAACTTTGATTAAATAGGGGAACACAAAACGCAAGGGATACACAAATATGGAACCAAACAAGGGGGTTATGATACCAAGGTAAACATATGGCTCTGATACCAAGGTGTATGTTTTACTAGCACAAGAAATGGACCACTTCTACGCTGGTAAAAGTGAACCACTACTTGCACAGACATGTAGGGTTAACATAGTGATATTTATAGTAGAAGGAAAACATAAAATTTATAATCATCGAGAGATACAAAAGATGAATGAAACGCATGCTTATATTAGAAGAAACATACATAATGCTTACAAAGCCAAACTCGGATACAACTATAGGCTCACTCTTCTTCACATCACTAGAGACTTATTATGAGAGAGCTCCTTATATGCACACTTGTTGGGGATGCAAAGGGTGCCCTAACAATGAGTTAAAGCCTTCCTTTTATAACACATTAGGAAGGATCGAGAAGCACTGTAAAAGATGCTTCTTTGTGACTCACCTCTACTTTTACTATTCTGTATTCCACTTTTGGCCGTAGTGGAGACACTGTTCACAAATTTTAATATGTGGACTTGCCATGTTGCACATCATGACAATCAATTTTTTTATAGTGGGAATCTTATCAAACTCAATCCATGAAACATGCCTTCATGGTAGCACTATTGACACAATAAACATGACATAAAATGGAACATGACTTGACACCACACTTGGATAGTCATATGTCAACTATCATAGTAGTACTGTACAAATATTTACAATATCTACAATGGTCCACCTTACTTCCATTTGTTGATATTTTGATGTAACTACAGAAGATATTATTTTGTATTTGTATTGGTCAAACCTCGAGAAGGTTATTGTAATCTTGTTGTATAAATCAACTCAAAATAAATTATTATTTTATTGTTGTCCTTATTGTAAAAGTCAAAATCGCCCCTCTTAGGGTTGCGTCTTTTCAGGAGTCAAGTTATGTGTATAAATAGAGGTCTAGTTCCTCTCATTTGTATACACACACAACTTGCCTTCTCTTGTGTATTTGGAGCATAACAAAGGAGGTCTAGCGCATGAGTTCTTGGTTTTTTGGTCTTTGGTATCTTGGTCTTGTTCTATTTGTGGAGAGCTATAAACGTGACATTGTATTGGTTGAAGGAATCTATACAGAAGAATTGGTTGCTGGGTTTTTTGCCCCGCGAGGGTTTCCCAAGATATATCTTATGTCCTGTGATTATTTATCTTTCAATGATCATATTACATGCAATCGTTAATGAATGTTAAAGAAGATAACTGTAACTTCTAAAATTACAACATGGTATCACAGCAGGCTTGAATAGAAGACAGTTTGCAGATCTAGAAGACAAAAGGGAGATGCTTTTCTTGATAGGAGTGGTTGTCGGACAAGATAATACCACCAACAAGTGTGCCTTAGTGGAGCACATCTTTTCCTTGGATCAGATCTTCAGAATCCAAAATTTGTGATTTAGGGGCAGGATGATTACCATAACCAAGATTGATGAGAAGCTGGAGGGAGTTGACATCTTCAGAGCTTGGAGGTACATAGTATCCCTCCTCCTAGAAGAACATGATCTAGAGAAGTTCACAAAAGAAGAGGTTTTAGAACCAAAGGGAGATGAGGCTAAAGAAAAGCACAAGAAGGATATGGTCAAAGAAAAGAAGATTATTGCATACTCCATTAAGGACCATCTTATTCATAACATATCTTCATTATCCACTCCAAAATAAATGATGGATGCCTTAACCTTACTATTTTAAGGCAACAACATCAACCGAAGAATGACCTTGAGAACTTAGTTAAAGATCGCGAGGATGAAAAATTCAGAAACCATCCACTCTTACTTCTCAAGAGTGAACCAGATCAAGGATCATATAGAAGCCATTGGTGATACAATGAATGGAGAATACATGGTGATGACCACCTTGAATGGCCTCCCAAGCTCATGGGATGCATTTATTCAAGGGATATGCTCAAGAAGGAAGCTACCCAAGTTCAGTAGGCTATGGGAAGATTGCAACCAAGAAGAAGCAAGGACGAAAGCAAGAGAAGAGAAGATGACAAATGATGATCAAGCCCTAGCCGCCCACACCAGAAAAGGAAAGAGAAAGAAAGAACCCTCCTCACCCAACAAGTTTCAGAAGGGCCGGAGAAATAACCCAAATATCTTATGTTTCTGTTGTCAGAAAATGGGACACATTGCCAGGAATTGTTCCCTCATTCAGAGACCAAGGGAAAATAAAGGATGTAAAAGGCATCATGTTTATACAACTGAAGATGATGAGCCACCCAAAAAGGCTACAAAGGTAGATGAATCAAGTGATGAGGAGTATGTTCTTATCTTAGCCCTTACAAGAATCGTCACTCATGGAAGTGACATTTGGTTGGTGGACAGTGGTGCTTCCAAGCACATGACAGGTTAGAAAGACTCCTTGTCTAACCTTACTCATAAGGATTCACCACACAAGGTGAAATTGGGATATGACTATCAATATCCAATCAAAGGAGTAGGAGAAGACTCCTTTAAGTTAGACTCAGGAAATCCAATGAAGACGAAGGAAGTTCTCTATGTTCCTGGATTGAAGAAGAACCTTCTCTCAATTTCAACATTGGATGAGAAGGGTTACACAATTGCATTTGTTGATGGACAAATTCTTATGTGGCCTAGAGGGAAGACTTTTGATGATGTTGTGGTGATTGGAGTTTAAGAGGGAGGACTCTACAAATTGAAAGGGCGATCAGATTCAACATTAATTCACGACACTGTGAATCCCAATGAATAATGGCATATGATATTTTCTCACCTACATTACAAGTCCCTACCGAGTGTGAGCAAGATGGTGACGAGACTACTAGAGATCCAGGAGAAATTAGACGACCTGTGTAAAGGTTGCACACAAGGAAAGAACGTGAAGCACTCCTTTCCTCGCAGGGATAACAAAGCCAAAAGAGTATCAGACATCGTGCACTCGAATGTGTGTGAACCAATATCAACAAACTCACTAAGTGGGTATGCATATTGTGTGTCTTTTATTGATGATTACCCACATAAAACTTGGATCTATTTGTTGAAGGCAAAGAATGAAGTGTTTGACAAATTCAAATAATTTAAGGCACTGGTAGAAAACCCGACATAGTGGAAGATAAAGACATTGCGATCAGATAATGGAGGAGAATTCACTTCAGAGGAATTCAAATAATATTGAAAGGAAGTTGGGATTAAGTGGCAGCTTTCTACTCCCTACAATCTGCAGCATAATGGAGTAGCAAAAAGGAAGAATTGGACGATCATGGAAGCAGTGAAGGCTATGATCCATGATCAAGATCTACCTATGCACATGTGGGAAGAAGCATCAAAGATTGCAGTGTACGTGCATAACAAAAGTCCCCACAAAGTACTTGAAAACAAGACACCATAGGAGATGTTTTCAGGAGAGAAGCTGGAAGTCGTCCATCTAAGGATATTTGGTTGCCCCGTATTTTTGCATGTCCCCAAGGAAAAGAGGACAAAATTGGATCCATCCAGAAAGAATGACATATTTTTTGGTTACAATGACACATCGAAGGCATACATGATATATATTCTCGGTCACCGGAAAGTTGAGATTAGTCGAGATGTCACCTTCGATGAGAGTGTATCTTTCAACAAATCAAAATAGGATTGTGCAAAAGAGGTTCACGAGGAGGAGAATGAAGTTACTAGAGTTCCAGAGGCAGAAACAATTGAACCAGAGCAAGTAATTCATGAGGATAATGACATGGCAGAACCTTAGAGGCCAAAAGAGATGCCTTCTCGCAAGAGAAGACTATCTTGGGCACAAGAGCTCATAAGAGATGTAGAAAGATATGGTGCCCTAGAAAAATATCTCAATGAAAGTAAGAAGTTGATACTATATTCCAACTATGTGGCATGTTTGTGTGATATCATGGATGCAGAACTGTCCAATTATGAAGAAGCTGCATAAAAGAGGATATGGAAGGATGCCATGGGGGAGGAATATCAATCCATAATAAAGAATGATGTCTGGGATGTGGTCCCCAGACCGAAGGAGAAATCACTAGTAAGTTCAAAATGGATCTACAAAATGAAACATGTAACTGATGGCAGTATTGAAAAGTATACGACTAGACTTGTGGCTCGAGGATTCTCTCAGAAGGAGGGCATTGACTATGAGGAGACATTTGCTCCCGTGGTGAGATATACCTCGATCAAGACTATACTTTCATTAGCCGCAGTAATGAAATGGAAGGTGCATTAGATGGATGTGAAGACATCCTTCTTGAATAGTGAAATAAAAGAGGAAGTATATGTGGAGCAACCACAAGGGTTTGAGGTACATGACATGGAGATGCATGTGTGCAGATTGAAGAAGTATTTATATGGATTAAAGCAGGCACCTAGAGCATGGTATGGCATGGTCAACAGTTTTCTGACGAACTTAGGATTTACAAAGAGCATTGCAAATCCTAACCTTTACTTTAAGGTTGTGGATGATGGTCTGGTAATACTACTGTTGTATGTGGATGACTTGTTTCTAACATGTGTGGAAAATCTCATCTTAGAGTGTAAGCAAAAACTGGCTGCTGAGTTTGAGATGAAAGATCTTGGAATGATGCATTACTTTTTGGGTCTCGAGGTATGGCAGAGACAGGATGAGATCTTTTTGAATCAGGTGAAGTATGCAGTGGGAATCCTGAAGAGGTTTGGGATGTGGGATTGCAAGGCAATGGCTACACCTATAGTATCAAATATGAAGTTGAAGGCACGATACGACTTCATATACTGTGGATGTTACTTTATACAGGAAAATGGTGGGTTTGTTGATGTACTTGACGAACACGAGACCTAATATATGTTTTTCTGTGAACACTCTGAGTCAGTATATGGAGCAGCCCAGGTAGGTTCATTTGGTCGCAACAAAACATGTGATAATGTACCTTAAGGGTACATTGGATTATGGTCTCAGGTATGTGACATACCATGAGTTCAGGTTATATGGACAAGCTGGATGTTGAGCACTTCAGGGACAAGCTTGGCATGGTCCCTCTTCAGAGGGAGCGACAAGGTACAGATGCATTGCGGGGTAGTGGATGTCTTGGGGATATGTTGTAGTTATTTGAGAGCTACCCACATGCCTTGGATGCATTGGCTGTGAAGTCACATGGGTGCACATGATGAAGTACATATGCATTGCAGGGTAGTGGATGTCATGGTGACATGTTGAAGCTATTTGAGAGATACCCATAGGCCTTGGATGCATTGGCTGTGAAGTCATGTTGTACTATGGATATCCGATGATGTATAGATTGATATGTTCAACAGTCAATGGTCATGAGCTCATGTGGCAACAAAAAATACCTTCCTAGTTAAGAGGGAGTGTTGATATTTTGATGTAACTACAGAATATATTCTTTTGTATTTGTATTGGTTAAACCTCGAGAAGGTTATTTTAATCTTGTTTTATGAATCGACTCAAAAGAAATTATTATTTTATTGTTATCCTTATTGTAAAAGTCAAAACGACCCCTCTTAGTGTTGCGTCTTTTCGGGAGTCAAGTTTGTGTATAAATAGAGGTCGAGTTCCTCTCATTTGCATACACACACAACTTTCCTTCTCTTGTGTCTTTGGAGCATAGCAAAGGAGGTCTAGCGTAGGAGGTCTTGGTTTCTTGGTCTTTGGAGTATAGCAAAGGAGGTCTAGGGTAGGAGGTCTTGGTTTCTTGGTCTTTGGTATCTTGGTCTTGGTCTATTTGTGGAGAGCTATAAACGTGACATTGTACTGGTTGAAGGAATCTATATTGAAGAATTGGTTGTTGGGTTTTCAACCCCACGAGGGTTTCCCACGATATATCTTGTGTTTTGTGATTGTTCATCTTTCAACGATCCTATTACATGCAGTTGTTAATGAATGTTAAAGAAGATAACCGTAACTTCTAAAATTACAACACCATTTGCTCATCCATTGGGCGATAACACATCTCCTGGATCTTTAGCTTTAAATGTTGACTCAGAGTTTAACTCACAATCAATGTCATAAATATCAATGTTGATTTCTTCATTCCCAAGGCAACAACTGATAGTTCCAACTACATAGCTATTAAAGGGTGGCATCATATCCCTAGTGTACCATTTATCTGCATGCATGATAATTGTTGTATGTGAAATGCCACCGATACCATTGTTTACCATCAATAATTTCACAAGGAAAAAGTTCACATATAAAAAATTCAACAAAGAATAGACGTCTCAAATTGTACCGAGCACATTGATGAATATGCTCGTAGAAGTGACGAGCCTTAGATGATGCTGGGATACTAGCATCACAAGGAAAGAATTTACTAACAAATCTTTTCTAGCAAGGATCCCAATAATGAGCAATGACAATTGGCACGCTAGAAAATGATATACAAACCTTTTTGTTTTTCCTAATGAATGCAAGCAATTCTTTATATGCATAGAAAGAAAGTTTAGGTCCTCTAAAGATGAGTGCAGGATGACCTTTCCACGTTCCTTCTTTGAAAAATACTAAATCAAACTCCCGCCTACTCTAATGTTTATATGCATAATACAATTTACATAAAATACTAGAATGGATTTCCCATGGACAAAACTTAATGCATTCCAAGATGTCTAGTTCACGCTCACTTGATTCTCGCTTGCCTAAGCATTAAAACATTATTAAGAGGGAAATAAACATCTTCCTTAGATTAAGATTCTGCAAAACTACTTTCATCATCATTATATTCATATTCTCTTATGGTGGATATTCATCTCATTCAACGAGAACATAATCTTCTGCTTGGAAATTATGATTTGCGAGTAAATATTGTACTTGCTTTAAAGCTTTATTTTTTTTTGAAGGACATTGGTTTGCAAAATGGCCATATTCTTTACAATTGAAACATTGAGTGAAATCCATGTTTTTTTTTATTGCATTTTCTTATTATTTGGATAGTAGTATCTCAAATTATTTATTTTTCTCCCACTAGGCTATCCAAATCTAGGCTTTCCTTTGAATTGTGAACTTTTTCTTTCACTGCAACAAGAGTTTTGGTACTTCTTGTGCTTTTCGGGTCTAGTTTGGAGTTTGCAGTCAAAATGTCTTCTAGTTGGATTAGGAGAGCAAACCTTTGAGTTGACCATTTTTGGGATGTTATCAATGGTCTTTTCAAATCTCCTATTACTGCAGGCATTTGTAGTCATAAATTCAATTAACTAGTGAATTTCTACAAGACTCATTGAAGCTAGGCTTACTGGAGAAACAACAATTTTATCATAAGTTGCTTTTGTGACTACTACTAGATAATTGCTAACGTAATAAGCATTCATGGTTAGATCATGCATTCCATTAGATTGGTACAATAGATCTTATTGTAAGCCTAGCTTACAATTATCCCATAAAGTATTATTAACCTCGTGTACATTAAAATTACTTCTTTTCTACACTCACACTCATGGGGATTTCCGCTGTGCTATGATTGTAGGACTCTAGTCCAAATTACTTCCTTGAAACCTCTACATCACTTTAACCCATTTGGAGCTAACCCATTTGGAGCGAGTAAGGTGGTAAAACCTTATCCAAAACCTTTGTCCTCCGCTCTTCCGACTCTTATCTCCTCTTCATCATCCCCTGTGTAAGCATTTCCATTGGCTTCCATTTCTCCACCTCCAACAAGAAGAAAATTTGTGAACAAAGAGAATTAAAAATGGCAGCCCTCACACAGCAACTGTTCCTACTCTCCTGCGCCACCACCTCTGCACCCTCTTCTTCACCACGCTCCCCAATTTCTGCCACCACATCGCCACCCAACGTCCTCTTCTTGGGCACACCGCTGAAGCTCAGAACGCCCACTTCTGGCACGGGCCGCCTCCAAGCCAGACGCACGGCGCCCGTCCGAGCCACCGCCGCTGCCGCAAACCCCAAGGTTGAGAAGCTGGGCATAGAATTGAAGCAGCTGACGCTGGAGGAGGCTCGATCCCTGGTCGATTGGCTCCAAGAGGAGCTCGGCGTCTCTGCCGCCGCCTTCGCTCCCGCTGCCGTGGGCGCTGCTCCTGCCGCTGTCGCGGAAGCAGCTCCTGTAGTCGAAGAGAAGACTGAATTCGACGTCGTTATTGACGAAGTTCCTAGCAATGCTCGAATTGCCGTCATCAAGGTCATCCGCTCGCTCACCAGTTTGGCCTTAAAAGAGGCCAAAGATTTGATCGAGGGTCTCCCCAAGAAGTTCAAGGAGGGCGCCGGTAAGGAAGAGGCCGAGGAGGCCAAGAAAAAGCTGGAGGAAGTTGGTGCGAAGGTCACCATTGTCTAATTCTTCTCAAGGTTTCGTCTCCCGATGCAAATTCTTTTTCATTCTTAAACCCTAACTGTCTGTTGAGAAAATGTAATACTTTAGAGTTTGCAATTTACGTGAGAGGCCCATTAGGCTATTGGTCTTCATTCTTTTCCAGAGAAATGTCAAACTCTCTCGTTTTCTTACATGTTTTTATAGTTTACCGTGGGTTTAATACATGTGTTTTTTTATTTTATGGATGGAGTTTTATTTGTTTCAGATAATTATTGTGGAATCATGTTTTTTATTATATAATAGCAAGAATGGAATGTATTGGATCAGAAATCTCACTGCATTTTTAGTGTTGCCTTCTTACGATAGAAGTAGAACTAGAGAGCAAACTGCCTAGCCTCCTCTATTGCGTATCAGATGGTGAACACAACTACCAGCTTATTGAATAAATTACTCCTGAAACTAGGTATGGGCATTTCTGTATAAAATTGCATGGGGGCTTGATCTTAAGAACAGTTCCTTCTCCTTAGGCGCAAGGTCAGAGTGGTAGCCATTCCACCAAACTCACCTGGGGTGTCCGCCTGGCCTTATGCCTTTGTTACCCATGCCGTATGGGTGGGGCATACCACAGAGAGAATGGAACCCCTGTCTAACACTTCCTCATCCTCACCAGTGAACATACCCCATTGGCATTACATCAAGGTGGTCTATAGGACTGGTATTATAGCCTAACATTGAAGTGAGGTCCTATGTTACAAGATCTCTGATACTTCTACTTTCTCAAATCTTAGAAGTTGCGGAAGAGAGTTGATATATCTTTTCTTTTCTGTGGATTTTATGTTGGTCTGGGCTGGGGTTTACAGTCGTAGCTAAGTCACCTGGTTTATCTTTGAACTCGCAAACAACAAAATTTCAAAATATGTGCCAGTGCAAAAACATATGATACAATTCACCATTAAATTGGCAAAAAGAATTAAGTGGATTTTCAATTTCATTATAACTTCATATCTATATCTTCATCTTTCTATCTATCTTTTTCCTCCAAGCAAAACCTCACAGATCTTCCCCGAAATATTCGGACGGAGGGCTGTTCAACCACTAGCAACAATATTAGCTGGTAACCTGGCGGGACTCAATGGGACTTGAACCTCAGCCAGACCAGAAATAGAGACCTCATGACGAACTCTGCCTTGAAACAGTCCATTCAAACTGATTGAGCTAACCCATTGGGCTTGTCTATCTATCTACCTATCTACATGGTTTTGTTTTTATATTTTTTGAGTTTAAAAAAAAAGGGGAATCTCAAGATTTTTACAAATATTATTGAGAAACCCTGACTGGATGATTTGCTTTTGCTTTTATATTTTTCAAGTAACAAAAAATGAATTTTAAAGATTTAAAAAAAAATTATTAGAAAATCTGACTGTCTTGATTAAATTCACTGTTGCATGACATTCAATGAATTTCATTTTTTTTGGAAAAAAATCACCAAATGTGGGTGACTAAGGATTGAAGTCAACTACACAAGACCTTTGGACTGTTTAGTTTTTAGAAGACACTGAGGATATTTTGGATACTGTTTTCCACTCTTGGATTCCGATGTTCCTATGCTGTAGCAATCTGTTGTTATTGGAATAAAAAACTAATGATGTGGGTACCTTGCTGAAGAACCAAGTTTGGTCTTTTGGTTTAAGAGAACATGGCCACAGGTAAAAGGTCGAGTTCTTCCTTTTTGCCTGAATAAGTAGGGTCTTTAGGATGTTGCTTCTTCAAAGTTTTCTAAACTGTGATGACTAGCTAACTGTTGGAAACGAATGAGCAAGGTGCCCATATTTGAAAGTGTTTCCACGCTTGAAGGGAATATACTTGAAAGATTTCTCTCAAGAATAATTTAGAATCTGGAGTTTGATTGAAGTTGGTGAAGGTTTGTTCTGTTCTACATCTATGCAAATTCTTGTGTGCTTTAAATTTGTGAGCTCCATTATGTATTTTGAGGTCACAGCAGAGGAGCCTAAGGTTTTCCCAATCTGTTAAAATATTGATGCGTGTCAAAATTCCAAAGGCAAAGCTGTAAGTTTTACCCACATTGGGGTTAAAGAAGCAAAGTATTTTAAGGGGGTTGAATTCTAATGTTCCATACTTCATTAAACAATCTGGGCTCTTCCCATCTGCTACCCCTCATATTGTATGAGGTGTAAATTTGTGATTTTCGAGGGTAAACTTGTGATTTTCATCACATTACGGGAATTTCAGGATGACATATATGGAGCATTGGATGGATTTGGGGTACACACCTTCATGTAGTTTCTTCCATTCATGATAGTTTTTCCTTACAGTCATATGCTTGGAGATGCTACTTTTATTTTGGGTTGGCGTTTTGGTGGAGGGAACTCACTTTTCTCCTTGGTGGATTGTCATGGTCATGGCTCATCTATTGGTATTCCTCATGTTGCATGCCTTTGATTGATTGATCACCCTTTTGATATATGTGTCATGGATGCTTGCTACCTTACATGTTTGGCATCATGGTGTTGTTCTTGGTATATTGCTCATCATGTTTAGAAAGTGCTACATCTATGTTCATGTATGATGGTTCTAGCCCCCCAAGGGGTTGGATAATGATGATGTGAGGTAGTGACATGGCTTTTGTGTGGAGCACCCTAGTGATTATTGATGGATTGCTAGTGACATGGTATATCTCTAGTACATGGTGGTGTTATATTTGTTTGTCACTAGGGGAGGGTGTTCAACATGGTCCCCTTTTGTTAAGTTGCTCTAATCATCACATAACTGTGGTGGGGTAGGGTTTATATGTGTGTGGTGGTATATGATGTGTATCCTAGCACCCTATGGGTCTATTTTGCTTGAGGGTTACATCTTAGCATGGTGGCATCTTACTCTTGGAGAGTGCTGGGATTATTCCCCCCTTTTCACATGGTTTCGAGGATTTATATGGTTTATTTGATGGGGTTTGAACTTGGTTTAGGCTCTTAGTGTGAGCGCCCTTGCTTATTTGGATTGTGTTCACACTTTGATTGGTTTATTACGACGTGGATTGTGGATTTAGGTGGAGTGATCACCTTGTTGGAACTTGGCACACATGTTGAGGCACCTACACTTTTTTATCATTATTTTGTTGTTAGATGATAAGGATGCATCTAGATAACTCCAAGCCTATTTTATCATTTATTCTTGGAGAGAATTGTTGATCTAGGAAAACAATTAATCTTTTATTGTAAAGGGAGATGGAGTTGACTCTATTTAAAGAGTAGCTCCCTCCATTTGTGATTGATGGTTGGATTTGCGAGGAGTTCTCCTCTTGGAGCTTTGTTGAATATTTGTTTAAAGGCTCAATGAGAAGTGCAAGGGCTCTTTCTTATCATATGTGAAGCTTGTTTTCATTTCCAATTGTTGTTGGTGAATGCTAGAGATTCATTGCAAAGCTTTAACTTGTAAGTTGTTACGAGAGGCCATAAGGAAGGGTATATTTACCATGTTGGAAAGGTTTAATGTGAGAGTTCTCCTCCTCTTAATCTCCTTTGATGTCTTATTTGTGAATGTATTATCTTTCATCTATCATCTTGTTAAGAGTTGTCGTTGGATAAATACTTCATTGTAGGACTCACCTTTATAACATTTTTTAAGAGTGGTACCTTTTGGGCCCTCCAAGTATATTTCTGCCCTATTTAACAAGTTAAGGCTGGTTGTGGCATATTTACTATCTTTATTTGTGTTAACCATCTATAAAATTGCTCTCTTGGTTTGACCTCTTGACTCCATTGGCCCAATATTGGACAAGCACTAGTCTTGGTACTCCATCATCCGATTTTAATGATACAACCATTGTTTTGCTAAAGCTAACTCTTCATACTCACCTTGAGCTTTCTTGTCATAACTTTAGTCATCCTAACTTAGGGAAGCCCCCCCTTGTGCTGGAGGAGAGCCAACCTAAAGTGAGGGGAAGAGTTGCTGTGGTGACAATGGGTAGCATTCCTTAGTTCCCTTGGGATGGACTTTGGAAAGAGCTGTTGTGGTGACAATGGGAAGCCTGCTTGAGTTCCCTTGGGATGGACTTTGGGAAGAGCTGCCGTGGTGACAGTGGGCAACCTTCCCGAGTTCCCTTGGGATGGAATTTGTGTTTTAGGACCTTACTACTTTAAGTACAGGCTTGGGAGGTAACATTGTCATTCAAGGACCTTTGTCAAGGATAAACGTCTCTATCTATGGGTTTGGAAAAACACCACGAAGTAATTTCTTGTTTACAATGTGATATTTATAATTTTGATCTTGATTTTATAGACCAAATATTCAATGATGCTATTTTTTATATTTCCAGAACTTTTCATCCCATGTCTAGTTTTACTTTTTTCTTGTTCTATTGTTTGCATTTTTCAAACATGGCTATTGTGAATTTAATCTATAGGAAAATGATAGACTTCACAAGCTTTTAGATTTAAAAAGAGTTGTATGGGACATTCGATTTTGTCCTCACAACTACGGTTTTAAATAACTAAGTAGTAGTTTGAATCCTAGTAATGGTTCCCAAGTTGTCTAGGGTATGCAAGCTCACAAGTTTAATTGCTCTTGCATATTGTAGATGAGTTGGAAACTCTAAAGTTGCAAATGCAACTAGGGTCAGAAAATAACTTGAGTGGATCTTTTCACAATTGCTTCTTGTAAAACCAACGTGGAAGAGTTTGCATCGACTTCTATATATTCCCTAGGTTGAATATAAGGATTTGCATGCGGTGACGTTCATATTAATTTTTTTTATAAGCAACAATTGGGGAAACACGTCAACTAGTAAAGCACTCCTTTTAGTGCTGCATAGAGAAACTCGCTAATTGGATACTTGATACTCTATAGAAGATAAGAAACAACGTAGGAGTACAAAATGAAAAATAAAAAGAGAATATGCAATTGGTTCAAAATTATTAAAAATACATGAGATTTTGGGTGGAGTCTCTTTGGGTAAGACTAAGGTTGACTACATGTAGAGGTC
>SNQJ01S0185965.1:8433-27096 GCA_010110895.2 Picea sitchensis | reverse complement strand
CATTATTGATTCACATGTTCAATGACCTATTGATTGATGGGTTGTTTACCTAGAAGGTTAAGAGGTTGATAGATTGATGATCCTTACCTTTATTTAGTGTATATGGGTTTAAATGTATTAACCTTGTTCCTAAGGATTGTCATTCTTAAAAGTGAAGATACCTTTCATCCACGGTGTTGTAGATGTCTGGTAAGAGGAATTTGTCTTAGGGATACTATGAATGAGTTTGATTGATGTTAAACCAATAATCTTTGGTGGTATATTTGTATTGTTAGCAAGACTTAGTTGTAACCACCCTTGAGTGTCATGTATGCATTGAATGAGTAGATCTCTTATTTATGCAGAGTGAAGTTATTATTCATGAATAATATTGTATATGTCCATTAATTTGAATGCATGTCTATTGATATGAATGCATGGATGTGTTTAATTGTTGAACATGAAATTGTACTTGTTATGGTTTGGATAATACCATTTTTAACTAGTTGTCTTCATCTTCAAGGTTATTCTATGTTATTTACTTTGAATGATAGTTTTGAGTGGGTTGTATGCAACTCTTCATAATGAACAGGTATGAAATGATCATATAGGAAGTGTGCAATAGTGTTATGTATGACATGGTATAATACATATTTTCTCTTGTTGTTAGATACCATATGAAAGAGAGAAACATATTTTAGTTATGCCTTTGAAACTTATCATGTGAATGATTGTGAACTTTCATATAATAGACTAGTCTTAATTAGTTGTAACCACCCCTGAGTGTCATGTATGCATTGAAAGAGTAGACCTTCTTATTTATGCAAAGGGAAGTTATTATTCATGAATAATATTGTATATGTCCATTAATTTGAATGCATGTCTATTGATACGAATGCATGGGTGTGTTTAATTGTTGAACATGAATTTGTACTTGTTATGCTTTGGATAATACCATTTTAACTAGTTGTCTTCATCTTGAAGGTTATGCCATGTTGTTTACTTTGAATGATAGTTTTGAGTGGTTGTATGCAACTCTTCATAATGAGAAGGTATCATGAAATGATCATATAGAAAGTGTGTAATAGTGTTATGTATGACATGGTAAAATACATATTTTCTCTTGTTGTTGGCTACCATATGAAAGAGAGAAACATGTTTTAGTTATGCCTTTGAAACTTACCATGTGAATGATTGTGAACTTCATATAATAGAATAGTCTTAAGTATATTATGGTAATATACTTAATATTAAAATGGTACACATTACACATCGAAATTGCACATTACCATTATTTTTTTTAATAAATAGTTGTCAGCCGGTCATTCTACTCCACAACTTCAAAAGTTTTGCCTAATATGCTGCATGACAACTTTTGATGCAACGCATTTGTACCATATAAACAACACAAAGATGTCGTCACATGCTTACCTACAACATCTATTGATGTGACGTGGCTTGGCTATACATACACGAAAGTTGTCGTCGTGACATGTACTCTACAACTTCTATTGATGTGGCGATTTTGCTATATAAACAACGGAAAATTGTCACACAGATACATGACAACTTCTATTGATGCGGTGATTTTTCTATATAAACAATGAAAAGGTGCACTATATGCATGACAACTTCTATTGATGTGATGATTTTGTTATAAAAGTTGTTGTCAAATTTAGATGAAATGTTGGTTTCACATTGTTTGCCTATATTGTCACTTTTTTGACGTTTGATCAAGTTCGTCGCAATGCCACATCACATAAAACGACGTTTCAGACTCAAGATTCGTTGCAATATCAACGACATAATGTCTCAATAGCGTCGAAACAACCAAGGTAAAATGGGCTTCTCCAAATATGCTAGTGTTAGATAGGAGAGGGTAACTTGTTTACACACTTTCGACTCACTACCAAAATCTCCTTCTTGTGTGCTAACGTTGGAAGGGATGGTTTTGGGTGGGAGAGAAACCACTGGAAGACTATATTGTTTAGATAGAGATAACATAGATATACATAAAAAATGTTGAACTCAATATCCCCAGGCATTCACTAAATGAATTTTGCTTACAATCAATAGTTTTGGGTTCTAACAACGAAAGATTCATTCTATAGGTAGGCCACATTTCTCATATTCATTTCAATGATTTATTTCTAATATTTTCTTTCAATTTTTAGATTACCCTATTGTCTTATATTAATATAATTATCATATCATCATCAGAACATTTATAGTCATCGGTCATTTCATGCAGCACGGTTCCATCCATATTAATTTCAATTTCACAAATAAGGCATGTACACACACACACACAAATATACATGCCTTATTTGTGAAATTTAAATTAAGATGGATAGAATAATTTTTTCATAGAAATGACTATTGATATGCATGTTTTCCTTTGATGATTGATAGAGGTACATGTTGAAATTCTAATACCTTGTAAGTTTTCCAAGGAATTGAAAGGGAATCCATAAGAAATGTGTCCAAGATATCCAACAACTAGGAAATTTTTCAATGAAGAGGATATCATTGCAAGTGAAACTAAAGAATGAATATATGGATCTCATTACTAAAGGAAAAGGAACTCCAAGGACATTGTTATTCCAAGGGGGTGGGTAATGTAATATCCATAGTTTTGACTGCCACTATATAATTATAGTCCACATATATATATACATATATATACATGTATAAAATGTGTAAATGCGATTGCGTGATAATATTCAAGCCATGTGGATTGAGGTATAATGATCCTGTGTTGTAAATATGAGAAATGCATTGTAAATATTTCTAGTTCAAATCTCAAGGCCAAAGACCAACTAATGAATGAATAGGAATGCATGTTGTATTTATGGATATATAGAATAAGTGGTAGGATTACCATGATAGGCTCAAGGTTTATAAAATTTAATGTTAAAATATAATAAATAATGGTCCAAGATGGTTATGAGGAGAATGTGGAATGGAGAGGATTTGATTCCACCTCAGTAAAGAGGAAAGGGGGTATATGGATAGTGAACTTACATTTTATAAGTATAGCCTTAGACCTCATTCATGTTCCTAAAATTAATCCATTATCCTTCATTGACTCATAAAATGAATCATTGAATGCATGCAATAGGTTGGTGGCAGAAGTCTTTCACATAGTTATGAAAGCATGGGGTTGAGTACGAATGTAAGAGTCATACGTTTCCTTTATTTCCTCAACCTGCTCATTTCCATTTGGATTTCATGGGAAAGTGGATTCATGTTATTGTGATATTTAATTCATGCAAGTAAATTGCTGTTGATGATCCAAGTTTATCATTCAAGGAGTGTAATTTTGGTTGGTGAGCCGATAATCCCATGGAAAGGGAAATGAATAATAAGAGAGAACTATGAAAAGAGAGAGTGTATACCCGAAATTTGAATATAAATATGTATGTGAGAAGATAGGTTATGCAAGTTATTAATTTTAGAACCCCATGTAATTTTTATTTATAGTTTCAATAGAATCCAAGTAAACTTCTATTGGCAAAACCAAGAGGCTGATAATAGTCTATACACACTAAGAGAACTAAATAGGGAGAGGATTTTGAGGGACTATTTAAAAGAGAAAGAAAGGCCTTCAACTATCCTTAAGGGACAATGAGTAGAGAATGGGGTATTTTTTACTTTGGTTTTGTGTGGGGAAAAGATAGAGAGAGCCATGGATCATTTAAGGATTTGAATAATTGTCTTGAGTGTTTGGTGAAAATCATTCATTGAGTACAAGATCATATGGGATAAGTTGGGAGAGAAAGAAATTTGAGACCTATTCCTTCACCTTGGTGGCATTCTATCCCAACATAGGGGTGGTATCCATGTTAGATACCTATTGGTCCCATCTCCAAAGTCTCATTACTTGTAGTAAAGCCCCATTTTTGTTCAATTTTAAGGCTTCCTTTCTTTGATTTCATGTCAATGCTTAATTTGGGACTAATTGAATCTTTCCTTTTTTTTCAAGGTTTTATAGATATGGTGGTTAATGACTTGTTTTATCTTATATAAAACCTTAGTCTCTTATGTACCTTTCTTTTTGGGATCATTTTAGGGCTTTAAACTCAAAGACGTTTTTTTGTCATCTATTGGAGGCTTTTTGAACTATAAAGAGTTAAATCTTTCAAAAATTTAAATTGAATCTTGTTGAGCATCCATTATACAACATGGTTTATTTATCTAAATTACCTCAATGGTTCATCAAGTGTTCCTGAAAGTTTGAAGAATTTCATCTTTTAAATGGGCTCAATGGTTCATTAGGACACATCAAACTTTTGATTGAAACATATTTCGATTTCTACTAATGATTCAATGAGGAATTTATAAAGAAGAATTGTTGCATCTTTAGAAGTTTTCCAATGGTTCATCTGGTGAATTTCAAAGTTTCAAATGAGAAATATTTTCAAGGTTCCCCGATGGTTAATTGGGAGGATTTTAAAGTTGTTTTTAAAGCATATTTTGATTGTTCTCGATGGTTCATCGAGCAAGTTTAAATGATCATGTTTTCAAAATCATTTGGTAGATCATTGAACCTTTTCCAAAGATCTCTTTATTGTGTTTTTCAAATGGGATTCATGGTTCATTGGGCCAATTTCAAATCACTTGATCATATTTTGAAAGTGTTCGATGGTTCATTGGATTGTTTTAAAGATTATTTTTTTTGAATTCTCCAAAGGTTCATTAGAGAACTTTCAAATTTTTACTTTCCTTCTTTCGAAAATTACCGATGGTTTATTGGGTGGTTTCAAACATTTGAATTCCACATCTTTTAGAATGCTCCTATAGTTTATTGGAGAGCCTTAAAATTTCATTCTCACATATTTTGTAATGTACCAAGAATTTTTATGAAGTATAGATGAACATGTTGTACCAACATTCTACCAAGGGAAACCACTTGAACCATTGTATTTGTTTATCATATGCAAGCTAATAAAGATACCCCTCATATAACTTATTCACAATCCTTATCATTTTCCTTACTCCATTTGAGGGATGGCAGAGGAGTTGCTAATTGAGTACCCCAAACAAGAAAATAATTAGTCCAAAATTTTCCACTGAAAAATTGTAACTCTATCACTCTTACACTAACATTGGGATTCCATGTAGCTTATGAAATGTTTGAAATATGTGGATTCTTATCTTCATTTACAATGACTTAGAAAGTGAGAATAAATGGGCATACTTTGTGATTCTGTCCACTACTACTATAATGAAATTATTTCCTTCGAACTTGGTAGACTTGTAATAAAAATCCATTGAAACGCCTTCCCAACATTGACTTGGTATTGCTAATGATTTAGGATTCCATGGTTCTGATTGTTCTCCTCTGTTTCTAAGTTTCCATTCCATCATAGTTTTAATTTTGTTAGGGTCCACTTTGAAACCTTCATGAGATACAATATGACCCAAATATCAAACTTTTATTGAACCCCAAATGAACACTTGAAAGGATTTTGGTATGCCATAATTTTGTTCTTCCAATAGTTATAATACTCCGCCAACATGTTGTACATTCTCTTCCCAAGATTTAATATAGATTAATATATCATCAAAAAATACTTACAAAATATTTCTAAGTGTTTGAAGAAATAATTCATCAAGCTTTGAAATGTTGAAGGTGCATTAGTAGGACCAACATGGTATCACCAAAATATCATAATGACCTTCATGTGTTCTAAAGAATATTTTGGGAATATCTTCTTGGCCCATTATAATTTGATGATATCTAGAATGGAGATCCAACTTAGTAAAGAAAATTCCACCTTGAAATTCGTATAATAATTCATCAATGGTAGGTATAAGAAACTTATATTTGATGGTCAATTTTTTGATATGTCTATAGTCAAGACACATATTCCATGAACCTTCCTTCTTTTAAACCATCACTACTAATGCAGATAAATCACTTTGGATAGGTTGAATGATTCTTGTTATCACATAATCTATAGCTTGGGAAAATCCCAATCCAATCCAAATAAGTGTGAAAACTACAAGAGTACCTACCCACTGTCATCTCAGATAGACACTCCCCTCTCTTTAGTGATGATGAAATCATCACAAGTGGGGAATATTGGTGACCCTAGGGGGATTTAGATGGAAAATGTGAGAATGATCGATGGAAACCACTATAGGTCAAGATTGGAGAATGAGTAAGGCTTGAGAATGATTCTTGTAGATGGATAATTGTTTTCAAGTGTTGTGTACCTGGAAAACACTGTTGTCCCCGCCTAGAACAAGATAAATGATAGATAGAATTAAACTAAAGGTAATAAAGAGATAATCCATTCTATCCCAAATTGAATAAGTATGGAAATATATATATCAATAACAAATGATAAAAATAGGTACAAATTTGACCATCCAAAATCTAGTACAAGATATCAGAAATAAAGCTAGCAATGACTAGTCAAACTTCAAATGGTTAGGGAAAGACTTTGGTGGTATTTAGGGCTGTTTATTAAGTGTTATAAGACATTTATTCTGACATCCAAGTGGATGTATCCAAAAATTTCTACAACGACAATATATATCCACAAAAATCAACAAGTAAACCACCCAAATGATAACCAATATCTAGTAGAACAATAATCTAGGTTTACAAGTAAATTTCAGTGGTAGATTAGAGAGAAATAGATGATGAAAACGTGATTTTTCAACAGCCCTAATGGATTTAGCATTAATTTGTAAAAGAAAAGAGAATTACTTGGCTAAACTAGACGCCCTTAGGGTACAAAGAAGCCTAAAATATGAAGAATTGATTCCAACTTAGACGATTACAATATCTCAACATTTCACGTATACCAATGCAATGATTTAATATCTCGAATGAAAATGGATTATTTCCTTATCAATTGGGTTAATAGAGTATCTTGTGTAAGATCTATTTTTTTTACTTCTCTAGGGTTGTAAGCCCTTTTACTCCCTAGAGCAAATAAAACTAGCAAGGTAAATTTAGGAGGGTGTAAGCCCTTTTAATCCTCCTAGCAATTTTGCAAAAATATAGCTTGTTCAAAGATAAAAAGGTATACTTGATGGACAATGTATTCCCTTATAATCCTCCAAGGGTCTAGATAAATTAATGCTTGAAACAAGAAGAAACCAAACAATAAATGCAGAAATTCCTTACCAATTCCAAGAATAACATGAAGAAACCCTTCTTTATCAAGTATATTTCCACCAACATACCAAGAAAAAAAAATACAAGAGATATAACCTATATTTCCTTCACCAATAGAAAATTACTAGAATCCACAAGAAATTCAAGAGAGAGATAGAGAAAAATTCCCAAGGTAAAAATTTCAGCCATTTAATATGTAATTCTCAGGTGAGTTATGATCCAAATGAGAAATGACAAGGCCTTTATTTATATAAGGCCTTGTAAAACCAATTTTTCCACATATCTAAAGTCAATAAAAAATTACGGAGGCTGACCTACTCTATTTTTCCTTTTACAATTCAAAATTACAAATCATAAAGTAAATTCCCCTTTTTAGGGGTGACGTCATGCCTTAAAAGGTGATGCTAGGCCTCTAGGAGAGACATTTTTCCTTGGGGTGAAGAATGTTGGGCCTCCAAAGGACATATTCCATGCCACCAAGTGCTCTAATGCATGCCAAGTCTCTCTCTCTCCATCAAACCATGCCACATCACCATCATCCATGAGAAACCACATGAAAACCCTAGCCCTCATGTGACATCTAGGGCATAGAAGGTGACATTTTGGGCCTTCCAAGGCCAACGTTGGGGTTAAAAATGATGGAACATTCTAATCCCATGGTGTCCAAGTGCCTACAAAGGAAACATTCATCTTCCCATGTATCTAAGGAGAGGGGGCACATCATCCAACCTATGGGATTCATGCCCCAATGAAGGTCCAAGTGACTTTGTGCCTCCATGAAAAATACTTTCACTTGTCAAATCCATACAAAGAAAAACATATTCACCCTCCAAGGGTCCAAAATTCACACATATCATGCTAAGTAATCCATATCTAATAAAAGAACCACCCAAACATGTGCATCAAATCCCCCCTTTTCAAAATAAATAAATGCTCAAAGACCTTATACAACTTGCAAAATTTAAATATGGGAGGGTTGTCATGGTGACCTATTGGGTAGATCATTCCCCAAGTCAAGGAGTGCTTCCCCAAGAAGACCCTTTCTAAGTCATGTAAGAGAGTGCGAAGTGGGTGAGGGTGTAAATTTTTGGCATGGTGTTTCTTGACATACAAGGGCTCATATTGTCTCATTTATGGGTGCCTTTGTAGAGGGTGCACTTGCTCTTGAGTTACCAACTATTTAGGTGTTATTTTTCCTAGACCCCTTTTTAGCCATATTTCCAATCCCTTCTATCATTTATTTATAATTTTCTAGTCCCCTTTATAAGGTTTCAAGATTTATCATTTACAGTTTGGGATCAGGGAGGGAACTAAGCAGGTAGAGCTCAAGTTGGACCATCTTTTGATGGTCCTTAATCACTCTGTTCAATTTCTTTTCAGCATATGTTATCGCCGAAAAATTTCTTAGACAATGGATAAAGAAACAACCAACACATACACAACATACTTCTATCATTTACAAAGCCTATTTTAGCAATATGATCAAAACTATAGGAAAGAATCATGAATTTCTACGCATTCCCACCAAAGTCAATGCGCACACATCCACGCAGGTAAGAAAAGCGTCAAATTCACACTTTGCACATCCCACACGACTGTCTCTGAAGAAACTTGTGTGGATGTAGAAACAACACATTTATGAATTTGGTCGGGCCTCAAACACTTTTAGATTGAAGTGAGTTAAGACAATACCCTAAGATTGACCAAAAATCTCTCCTTGGGATGACTGAAAGGATGGGATGTACCTCTAAAGGCCTCCCATTCACACTTGGAACATATTATGAAATATATTTCTATGGTCCTATAAATACATGACCATTGTATGCTAAAAATGAACGAATTCATTGTATTGTTATGCTGCCCATTTTCTCTTAGAGAAGCCATCTATTCTCTTGAGAGCCATTTGAGCAATCATATCATTTTGTAAGCTTCTCACCTCTTGAGAAACTTGACCAAGAATTTCTTCACCATTTTTAGATAGGAGAGTCAAGTGCTATTTTTGGGGGACACAAGAGCCCTCACAAGGAGGAATATGGGATCCATAGTCCCACTTTTCTCCTTTGGTGTTCTCAATTCAAAGATCACTTTCCATTTGGGTAGTTATCTCTTGTGTTAGTTTCATGCAACTTTTAGAATTTACATGTGCCTAGTTTGGTTTCATTTCTTGGTTATTTTTTATTTTATTTACTATCTTGTGGATTCACTAATGTACTAATCATTTCTGTCTTGTCTTGCTATTCCAACAAGAAAATTAAGGGTCCTCTTTTTTCTCCCTCAAGTGGAAAAATGAAACCAACAATTTGGCGACCATACTAGGGATTGGGATCAAATTCCCACCCTTTTGGACTTCTAGAGCTTGTATTCCCACTCTTATGTGTTTGAAGGGACCAAAACTGACGTACCCACCGTTCAAACACTGCAATTCAACCTTTGTTTGAGATGAATCATTTCAAATTTCTGGCCCACCATTTCTTTGCATGTGCACAAGTTCATGTATCTATGTGTGCGTGAGTTCAAGCATAATAGACGCACTGACTGCATAGAGCTACAAAATATTTTTACTAGAAAACCTATGCAAACTACATGACTGTTGGGCCCAAATTTGCACAGATCCACATGCACAAGATGTGTGACTGTCAGACTCAAATCTACGCTGAATCACGCGACTGTCATACTCAAACTTGTGTGAATCCGTGTGACTGTGAAATTTTTTATTTATTTTTATTTTTTAGCTTTAGATTTATTTTCTACACTTCGTAAAAGTCACAAAAAGTGGGTTTTGAGTTCTTTCTTGCATAGTTACTTAGCCACACATAGACATCTAAGAGGATAAAAAGAACCATACCATATTTTCTCTTATTTTTTGCCACATGGATGGCTTAGTCTAGCATCTGAATTCTAAACTAAAGCTTCTCTTTTGAAAAATCACCACATTAAATCGGGACTAGAAGACTATTTGGATAATCTTGGAGTATGATATTTCCTCGTACACTTGTGTGACCTTGGAAATCAAAAAAAGATATTGATTGAAGAAACCTTCATCTCCCTTCAAAATAAATCATTTTAGGAGAGGCCAATACCTCTTAGTTTTATTGTTGAAATATAATCTAAAATATTTGTAAGGGCCCACACATGCCCACATGTGCACAATCTTAGGATAATTTCAATTTTTTAGAGTAAATCACCTAGGAAGTTTAAGGATTTGTAAGGGTCCATACATGCCCACACGTCTACAATATATGGATAGTTTCAAATATTTCTTAGATTAAGATAACATTATAAGAAGATTAAAAGATGAAAAGTAAGGACCCACATGTCCACCATGCTAGTTACCTCGGGATTTTCAATTTTTGCAAGGATTGTGTGTGAAATTTAGTAAGTTAGAGATAAAACATGATTGGTAAAGGAACAAGTGATGTCCACATGTTAAAATTCAAAACACTAATTGAAAATCTTCAGTCACTGTCACTTCTTGCACACAACATCACCAGATATTCGAAATATTTTTTACTAGATACTTGAAATGGTAGTATGCTCTTCTCCCCGCACCCATAAGCGATCTAGTAGGATCATAAGGGATCCATTTGTTTAGTGAAAATATTTTTCTCACACCACTCTTAAACAACGAGGTTGGACCATTACCCCAACCTCACATCCCACTTTCACATCCTAAAAACAACCATAAAAAACACATTTAAACCTCCACAAGAGGAACAAAAAATAAAATTCTAGTCTATGTTAAGATTTTGGGGATAGGCATCCAAATAACCCCCCATTATCATTTTTCATTGAAACTTAGAAAGTTTCAAAATAGGGTACCAAAATAATCCAAATCAAGCATTCCTACACCATAAGGCAAGGATACACCCATGAAGGGTTGAAGGTCGAGGTCCATTTGTTCAGTGCATACCTCCTTGGATCACCCAACCCTTGGAAAGCATCCATCCTATGACCCATGTCTGAGGCCGAAAATCTGAATGTCGTGCTTGATCGAGGTAATTTAGTGACCAAACCTAGGTTTTATCTACCCAGGTGATTGTTGTGGGTTGCAATCGCACCTCAATCATATTTTGAACGAATGTTGGGAAATATCGCCAATACTTTTGGGATATTCCCACTTCACCCCTCATTATAACTGATTGGTCATATCTTCTCCTCTTCTGGTGGATTCATGCCTCATTGTTGAGTGATTTTGTAAGGCCTAGTGATTTTGAGAGGAAGGACGATAGGTCTGATAGGACACGTGCATTTTGTTTTATTCCCCCACACAGATAAAATCCCAAACCATCTTACATTGTTACTTGTTTATGTATGATTATCACTAATTGATTACATATAGCTTTCAAAACATTGTTGAGATAGTCCACATTCACCAAAACACTTGTTCCTTTATTATTCTCACTACCACATGCACACTTTCACATATAGTCTAGAATCATAACATAACCACAAAATCACCACCATTCTAGGCACCTGAGAATCCTCCCTCCAATCTTGGGAGGTGTCTCCAATTCGACGAACGCATCAATACAACCAACACACACACCAATGAGTGCCATTGTTTTAGTATTATCTTTTCTTGGGTACACCTTGCTAGGAACCACTATCCAAAACAATCCACCCATATAGTAGCCATTCCTCTTTAGGAATTGGCTCTCCAACCATCAACCGCCATGGCAAGACCACAAAACCTACCATATATAACCCCATCCTATTCTTCCCAGTTAGGACAAACTTGGGCCCCTTCTCCTCATTATATTGGTCATACACCACTCACAAAGAGTAAGAAGAGAAACATATACTATCAAAACCCATGGCATGGGAGAAATTCTTCTACTGATGGGGGCACTCATAGTACCCACTAGAACTACAATCAAACCAAGCATATATTGTAATTTCCCCATTTTGGGACATTAAAAAATTACAACATTTCAGAGTGTTATGCCTACTGAGTAGCCAAATAGGGGTGACAGAGAGTTCGAGAGATATTGAAGGGTTTATTTGGTCCCGACTTGCATCGTTCATCATCAGTATCCATTCTGCACAACTGGGCTTTGGTTCCGTTGCATTCCGACGAATTCTGTAATTTTGAGTTATTATGGGTCATATCTTAATTAAATTCACTAAGAAGGTCATAATGGGCATATTACTTGGAGAAACCTCTTAGTGTAATAGCTCATTGGAATCATGAGGAAGAGCATTACAAGATAAGATGATGAGAAGTGACTTTCAGTGGCTAGAGAAGCCATCATAATGGATAAATCACTTTTTAGAGGTAAAATGGTTAATTAATTAATTAATTAAGTGATTTAGTCAAGGAATAATAAAATAAAATAAAAGTCACTTGGAGGGAAAAGTTCAACAATGAATTAGGGTTTCAGGAAGCTATAAAGGAAGGGCAAAGCAACCTAATTCATTATGCAGATTATGAATTGTCATTGAGGAGAGAGGCGCATCTCAGAAGAGATAGTTCAGTGGATTCCAAGAGGAAGACACAAGTTGGCTGATTTTGGTGTTGAGAGACACACCCTAGTCATCAGGAAGATCAAACAGGTCTTCCATTGTTCTTCAATAATAGTTATGCAAGGTCCAAGAACAAGGGCGCACTTATCAAAGGTGAGTGCGCAAATCTTGAGGAGGTTAAGTGGATCGACTTGTCCCATCCAGGAGAAGTTTAGATATTCCCCTCCTAGGATAAACATCAGTGTCTTCTCCCCTTATTCCTCCATGATAGTCCCTATTGGTTGTCTATCTTCTGTTGCTGCTTCTGCAACACACGCTCTTGTCTCAACTGGGCTCAATGGCAAGAATATTTCAATTCCTCCAATGATCAGAATGCCCTTCTGATCTTCTCCTGTCAGCTCCTCTCGCTGATCTGAACTCACCTCTGAGTTCATGATACTCTCAGACAATCTCACTTTTGTTCCCCCACCCACATGGAAAATTGGGAATTTTCTGCTGCCCTCTTGGTAGTGTATGATATCATCGAATCCCATCTCATTGCCCTCCTAGCAACATGAAATTTCCCTGTTGTCCTCTTGATAGTCTATGATATCCCGCAGTGATCTCATCTCATTGCCCACCTGGCAATTGGAAATTTTTGTTCTGCCCTCTTGGTAGTCTCTGAGATCTTCCAATGATCTCAGTTCATCCTCATCACTGATATTTCTTCCAGCCTCTGGTTCACATACATGAACCATATCCTTCTGTTCATCCTTGAGGCTTTCAGCATGCCTCAACCACATTTTCAACATCCTTCGCTATCTTCTGGCCAATATCTCCCTGAATAGCCATTTTACCTTCGTTTTCATGGGTCATTCATATACCCAATGTGATCTTGCATCCTGCTACATCTGTAGTGCAAGTTCCTCCATCCTCTTCCTTATCTCAACGAGATCTTTATCCATCTTGTCTTTTCTCTACTACTGGTGGTTCTTCTTTCCACCACGTCCATGGCCTTCAGTAGCCATCTCCTTACCTTCTGTCTACCCTCCTGGAAAACCTGCTGCTGTCACTCTGCAACTGTGAGTGCTTCCAACCTTTTCTCTACAGTCCTCCTGACTGTCTTCTTGACTGCTGCGTACCTACGAGCAATCACTACAGAGTATCAATACTCTACCTTCCTCTGATACCAAACTAATGTGTATCAGAGTACTCTTTCTCCTCTCGCTTCCTCTGCTTGCAATATACAAAAAGAGTCAAGCTCTGATACCAAACTGATTTGTATCCGAGTACTCTTTCTCCTCTCGCTTCCTCTACCTTCAATATACAAACATAGTCAAGCTCTGATACCAAACTGATGTGTATCAAAGTACTCTTTCTCCTCTCACTTCCTCTGCCTGCAATATACAAACAAAGTCAAGCTCTGATACCAAACTGATGCAGGACCTGACCCTTAGGCCAATATCCACATAGGATAATTCTAATTCTCCTCTGAGTTAGATTGAATCTTCAATTTCCCTACGGGAATATCTCAACACACACAAGGGTGTATCCACAGGTATTTCAAAAACCCCCCCTATGCAAATAGGCACTAGGTGTGAGCTCCAACTCCTCCAAGCAACCACAATGCTCTGACCAAGGCCTTAACACAAGCACCTTTCACAACTCGCGATCTCATGAGTTTGTGAGTCAAAGCTCTCAACTCCTCTTTCTCCAAACCTCCGATACCCAAGATTGCGATACAGGTATAGCTCCTCCTGTTAGCGCCCTCTACATATCGCCGTAGGAAACAAATAACTGCTAGCACCTCTCACTACTCGTGACTTCGTGAGTTGGAGTGTCGAGCCTTCATGCTCCTCCTTTGCGAATCCATGAGACATGATGGTCAATGAATGGTTGAGTCCTTCCCAAGGTGATGCGTGTCCTTTGCCTGTCACCTCTTTCGTCTTTCCTCTAGCATTTGCTATTACCCCACTTGTCAACTATGTGGCCCACCTATAAGATGTTCCACATGTTCATATGAGCCTCAGAGCTCGGTACTTCGTGACTTCCACAGTCGAAGGGAAGTTCCTCCAAACCCTGAACCTCCAATATGCGATGTATCGAGACGTCAGATCTCACGACTCTCCTTCCTCCTCGATCAATGGTTCAGATCGCATTGTGATATCATAACTCAAGATTTTGTAGAGAAAAGTCCTCCACCTCCCAACTCACGATAACCGAATTCATGAGATAATGTTGATCCCAACCACCTGTCCTCTAGAATGGATTGTCTTGATCCTTTTAGGATTTCGTGGGTCAAGAGTTTCGACTCCTGCCCTTTGTATCTCTCAGTAGCCGAAATAGGCCTTCTGTTACCCTCTTCTCATATGAGGGTTAAACTGAGTGCTCCTTTCAATAGATCCGAGGGCTATCGGCTGTCTGAGCTAGATCTGACGCCCTATATCTATTCTCTTCCGCTGCACTCTCCTGCGCTGCCTGGACGTGAAACTTCAATGATCTAGATCTTTCTTCCAACACCGATCCTATGGTAGCTGTAGCTCCCTCCTGAGCTTCCACTTCTTCCTTCTCCTTGGAATATTTCTGAAGTATCAAAGGTCTCGGCCTTTGCTTCCTCTTGTGATCCTGAAACCTTGGTCTCGCCTGCGTTCTTGAGATGCTCCTCCTCCTAAGTTTCGAGATTGTGAAACCTTGAAAGGTTTCCCCTAATTTTGCACTCCTTGTAGCTATCGCTCTGTGTGCAAAGGCACTATTCCTCCTAAGATTTGTCAACGCTGAATCCTCGAAGAGGTTCTCGACCTATGCACATAAAGGTTCTATCTATCCTGAGCTGCTCTGTACTCTTCTCTTGCGCTTGACAAGCCTTTAGACGGCTATCTTGACAAGCCTTCATATGGCTGTCTCTCAACACTTTACTTAGGTGTTGGCCCGATGTACTCCTTGTACAGGTCCTTATCCTCTTGAGCTTCAATTTCTCAGACCTCAATGGTCTCTGCCCCTTTCTCTCCTTGAAGGGATGGAAATTCCCTCTGGCAACTTCCTTCTCAAGCACTCATTCCTCAGCCTGCAGGGTGTTCAGTAACCCTGTGAAGGTCTTACCTTGGCACTTCTCTTCTCTCTGAACTCAAACTAGAGTTCCTTCCGTGCCCTCCTGCACCAACTCAATGCTCGCCTGACAAAGTTTCCAGAATCCTCAGTGATTCTGTCTTCTCAACGAACTCGAAATAGAGTTCTTCTCCTAATGCATCCTGTGCATTCACTCAATGCCCTCTTAGTAGAGCCTTATGGAATTCTCAAAAATTCTGTCTTCTCTGTGCCTTCTATGCACCTGCTCAATGCCCTCCTAGTAGAGATTCTACATAATCCCTTAATGATTCTGGTATGTCCTGTGCTCTATTATGCACAATCTTACCTCCAAGGTATTCAACAACCTTGAGGATTCTCCTTGAGTTAGTGACTTCCGTTGGTGCACCCTCCTGGAACGTCCTTGCCCAAATTCCACAAAATTCAGGAGTGCATCTATGCATTGGCTTTCATAACCCACAATGTTTTGTCACACCCTCTTGACATGAAGCCTCAAAGAACCCCAAACCTGAAATCAAAGAACCCATAGACAGCAGAACCTATCTATCCCTGCAAATGCACATCTACAACATATAAAGAACACACAAAGACATTCATAAACACATAAAGACACACAAAAACTCATGCAGGAAATCTTCTCTTCATATTAATATGAAATGCCTCCTTTACAAGGTGTTCTTGAGCTCAGACTTTGACAGAGTCTCAGCTCCTTCTCTCCTCTACTCTAACTCTCGTAGATCTCTCCTATATATATCTCTCTATCTACGCTAATTGACTAACTCTACATATACCAAGGATCTTTTACATGAGGGGGCTCTTTGAGCTCTTCCCTCCAAGCTACCTACTCTATTCAATTACATTGAATTACATTGAATTACATTGAATGGGCTGTCTAGTCCGAATCAGAGCTAGATCCCAGCCTTACAACAATTAAAGGCCTCCTTTAACTACAACCTGCTCAAAGGCATATCTTTATGGCTCCAGGGCCTTACAAAACATTAATTACATTGATTTCAAATTCAAAATTTGAGACGAGAGGGCTGCGCCTCTCCTCCTTCATTGAATGCGCGCTATGTTGGCTGGCTGACTGGCGCATGGCTGGCTTGGGAGCGATGCTCTTGCATCACTTTCTAAAACCCAACCTCATCAAGAATACATCCATCTAATATAGTTTCCAACTCATGGATGGTAGTACGGATGGAAGTGTATCGATGTTACTGGATCAAGTGTCTCATCATAGACAACTCCCTTTGTTTCTGAGAAACCTTTGGCTATAGATATTTCTTTTTATTTCTCGACACTTTTATAAGGTGCATGCTTGATCTTATAGATCCACTTGGAAGTTACCATAGACTTCCCTTCTGGTCCCTGAATAATATCTTATACATCATTCTTTAAGATATATTGGCATTCTTCTGTTATGGCATCTTTCCATACCTGTTCTCTTGTTTCTTCTCTAAGACAAGGAGAATTAACATCAATGAAGTGGCTCATGGCTGAAGGATAGCTTGAAAATCTCTTTTTCTTTCTCAGGATGTGCCTTGAGAGGCTTGTATGTTTCTTATCCTATTGCAGAGTGAGTCTAGGTAGGCATTTTATGCCCTACTGCAATATCTCTAAACATATCAACTGGATAACTTGGATAACCTAAAGTAATGTTTGTCTCCCTCTGAATTGCTGAAGGGGGAGAAGGTATTGTCTCACTGTCAATATCCATCTGATATCCTATGGGTCTTTGAAAAATAGTCTCTTCTTCAAGGAGAACGTCTCTTCTTGTCTCAATCTATCTCTGACTAGGTATTTCTTTGGAGATTAATTGTATCCGTTCTTACTAAAGGATCTAGCTTGGACTTCTTCTCTTTGGGTACATGAAAATAATTTGGGCACCCAAATAACCTTAAGTGTTCAATATCAGGATTCATTCTGGTGAAGACTTCTTCTTCGGGAGTTATGTTTTTCAAAGTCTGATGAAGACTTTTGTTCTGCACATATACTGTGTCATGCATGCTTCTTCCCATGGAATCCTAGAAAGATTTTGATCATGATTTGTAGCATTGGTTGTCTCAATGATGGTTCTATTCTTCTTATTTCTCAAATGGTTTTGGCTCCTTATGAGTCAAGTGACTCCCTCTGAAGTATAAACATCTTCTTTTCTTGTTAACCTATCTAGAACAAGAAAAAAAAAAGAACCAACACAAGAATATCTCCTAAAGGAGAATAATGAGTACATCTCTAGAATCAAAACAATTTAAGGAATATTGTCATAGCTACAACACCTACTTGTAATGTAGATTTTTTTTAGAAATATAGGTTAGAGGAATGAAAATTACAACAATCAAACCTGGAGTCTTTACTTTGAGTGTGTTGTTTCTTCGAATGCATTGAGATCCCTCTTGATCCATGACTTCAACAAAGCTTCCTTCCTCCTGCAATTTCACTCATGACAATGATACAAATAATATATACAAGTGCATACCTGAGGATGCTGATATGATTTCTCCAATGGCTCTTGGCTGATCTCTATCCTCTGAGATATTTATGAAGAAGATATTCAGGTGTCACCTTTTTTCATCTTTGTTATTTTGAAGCTGGCCCTTCAATATAAGGGTTTGAGTAGGTGATTGGCTTCCTTGTCCCAACATCATCTTCCTTCCATTCATTGATAATTGTCTCTGGTAAAACCTTTTGTATTACCCACAATAAGTCTTCCTTTGAATTCTCTTCTTTCAAGAACTTTGAAGTTGCTTGATCCATCAAGCTTATCTTCTATCATGGTTTTTGTTCATCATAATTTTAGATTCTTCCCAACCCTTTGTCAACTAGGCTAGAAAACCTAATGGCTAGGCTAGGATAGCACTTTTAGGTTTTATTGGACTTATGACTGCCAACAATAAGCCTTTGAGATATAGGAGAACACTGGTGAGCTAAAGAGATCCTTCAATGAGTTTGCAGAAACCCTAATTCTGAAATTTCTGTAGAAATTAGAGAAACCCTAGGGCCAAAATTTCAAAATGCTCGAAATG
>SNQJ01S0185964.1:6990-22200 GCA_010110895.2 Picea sitchensis | reverse complement strand
AGTGGCAACCAGGATCCACCGATGCTGACCACTCGAAGGTGGATGGATCTCACCTATGAAGTCTAGGCCCCACTGCTGGAAAGGCCCTGTGACCACTATAGGTTTGAGAGGAAGGGACTTCAGTTGTTTTTTACCTTCAAATCTCTGGCATTTGTCACATGTTTTCACGAATTCATATACATATGAAAATAAGGATGGCCAATAGTAACCTGATCTCAAAATTTTTTGTGCTGTGGTTTTCCAATAGTGATGTCCTCTGCATTCACTACTGTGAAGTTCACACATAACTTTAGCTGCCTCCTCTTGATTCACACATCTCAACAACAAACCAATGGGATTCTTCCAGAATAGCAAGTTATCATTGATACATAAATTTATAGCTCTGAGCTTCAAAGCCCTTCTTTGAGTCTTTGTCAAATCTTATGGGACTGATAAAGTCTGCAAAAACTGAATGATATGGCTGTACCATTTGCAATCAGCTAGATGAGCTGAAACCTGCATTTCCTTACCTCCTTTGTCCTCTGAAGACGGAACATTTTCTGCATCAATACTCATCAGATTTATGTCAAGCAGCTTGCAATTCTCTTCTGCCAGGAGTTTGGCTAGACCCTGACCTTTAACTAGCTTTGCTAGTTTAATTTCAACATCGAACTCAATCAACCTGGCTATCCACTTACTCCTTTTGCCATCAATGTCAAGTTGGACAAGAACATCTTTAACTGAACTAGAGGGAACAACAGCTATTACCTTTGCCTGAAGAATGTAGACCCTGAAAGCCTTCAGTGACTTGACAAGTGCATAAGCTTGTTTTTCTAACAACTCATACTTTACCTCTGCATCCATTAAGACCTTACTAAAGAAAGAAACCGACTGTTCTTGATCATTAGCATTCTTCTACAAGAGTACTGTTGCGATCGTATCATTGAAAGAAAATGAAAAAATATAAAATACCTTGGAAAAATCGGGGCTGATCAATACAGGAGTTGTTGTGATGGCCTCCTTGATGTCATTGAATGACTGTCTGGCTGCTTCAGTCCACTTTATCTCAGAGTCTTTCCTCAACATAGCAGTGATATGTTTTGTGAGTTCATCAAAATTCACTATGAATCTTCTAACAAAATTAATAGTCCCAAGGAAAGACTGAATGTCTTTCTTCGATCTAGGAAGAGACAGGTTCTTAATTGCTTCTACCCTCTTTGGATCAATCTTAACCCCATCCACTGAAACAATATGCCCAAGTAGTTTTCCCTCCTTAAGTGCAAAATTTGATTTTTTGGGATTAAGAGAGATGCCATACCTTCAACATTTCAGAAATGTCCTCCTCAAGTGCTGCAAATGAAGTTCATGGCTGCTTGAGAAAACAGTGATATCGTCAAGATAAATCAAGACAAAATTATCTTTCTCCCCGATGAAAGCAATGTCCATTGCCCTTTGGAATGTCACCCCTGCGTTCATCAAACCGAAGGGCATCTTCTCGTACATAAACGTGCCCCATGGAGTAGTAAAGGCAGTTTTTTCTTTGTCTTCCAGATGGACAGCAATCTGATTGTATCCGGAAAACCCATCAATAAAGGACATTACTTTTGATCCTGACACCTTCTGCAACATATGCTCCATTTTAGGCAGAGGGTAGTTGTCCTTCCTAGAGCATTTGCTTAGATTTCTGAAGTCAACACAAAGTCTGATCTCCCCATTCTACTTCCTGACCGGAACAAGATTAGCAATCCATTCTGAACACCTGAGAGGAATGATAATGCGGGCATCCAACAGTTTCTTAATTTCTTTCTCCATTGTAGGCAGCAGCAAAGGATTGAATGATCTAAGCTTCTGTCTGAATGGTTTGGTGTCTTTATACAATGGAATTTTATGTTGAATCACCTCTGTGTCGAAAGTTTTCAAATCATCATACTGCCAAGCAAAGATGTCTGCAAATTCCTTCAGCAATTCCCCATAATCAACCCTCTGTTTTTCAGATAAATGTGAAGCCAAGTTGACATATTTGGGATCTTTCTCATTGACCACATTATACTGGAAAACATATGACTCTTTTTCCCCACTTTGCAATTTGACATCCACATCGTTGTTATCGAACAGCCTCTCCAACGGGACCAAGCCTTTAGGAATTCTGTTAGTGGATAGTTGAACTATCTCATGAGCTGCAATTTTTCTCTTGAGCTTTGGCTGCTCAACTTCATCATCATGTTCATTCTCCTGATCAATTTGCAGATCTGCAAACTCATCTATCACTGCAAGGAATCGGGTGAGTTCAGCATCGTCCTCAAAAACTTTCCAAAATTTTACATTATCAAGAAGTGAGGGCCTATGTTTGACTTGAATTTCGTAAGACAATTTGTGAGGTAGAGGGGGTATAAATGCACAAGCAGATACAACTAATGAATCAGCCAATTCATTCATGGCTCTAGGCACAAATGTAATTTTAAAATCTGCAAAAATTTTAATTGCTCCCAACACTTCATCTCTGCATGCCTTTAGCCTGACATGCTTGGCTTGAAAGGACTTATTCACCTGCTGAATAATCAGATCTGCATCTCCAAACACCTGCAATTTTTTACTGCCCTTCTCCTTTGATGCATTCAGCCCTAAAAGTAGTGCTTCATACTCGGCAATGTTATTAGTCACTTTAAAATCAAGTTTGAAGGACAAATGAGAAGTTTTCTTAGAGGGAGAAATGAATACCACTCCTGCTCCAGCTGACTCCTTGGTGCAAGCACCGTCAAAAAACATGGTCCAGAGATCATCCTCTGCTATTTCTGTGGGATGAACTGTGATCTGATCTGAGGGTTTTCTGAGCAGCAATGTATCGGGCAATGAATCATCAAATTGCAAGATACAAGGTCCCATATCCGTGTCGACTACATAGATAGGATGATTGGATGGATTCTTCTCATCACTAATCACATATGCCAACTGATATTCCCTGTAAAGTCTTCTGTTCACCCCTCCGAAGACAAGGATAGTAGTGTAGGAAAGATCCATTTGGAGAGTGCCACCTAGTCTCTTCATCCATGATCTTGATAGAAGAAATCCGAATTTTGGAGGTATGTCAGCCACCACTATGTCCATCACCATTGTCTTCATTGATGCTTGGGTCAAGGTTACATCCAAATCCTTAATCATCCCAAGGCATTTGACTTTTTGGGAATCAAAGGAGAAGAGGTCATGATAAGGCTTGGTGATCTCCAACCCAAGCTCATCCATGACAGCTTTGGGCATCAAGTTGTGTGAAGCACAGGAGTCCAACAAACAATTATGCAGTGTCTTTTCATGGATATTTAAAGAGATATAGAAGGGAGGACAGCTTTCATCTCGGTCTTCTACCATTTGGCCCAGAGTAATGGTTGGCTTATCGTCATAAATGTTGAGGATATCAGCAGAATTAGATACTGACTGAGGATCTAAAGTTTTGAGGATATCTTTTTTAAACATCTCATTTTTCATCAGCTCAACAAGAGGGATAGGAATCTTAATCTTTTGTAATTCAGCCTCGAAATTAAAGGAATATGAGGCCTTATCAATAGTTTTATCAGAAATTTTTACCTGAATGGAATGGGCTTCCTGATTCTTCTACTGTTCAACATTAGGCTGACTCTCTGAAGATTGTTGGCTGACAGGGACAACAATCTTCTTGGGAGGAGCTGATGCTTTCTCCTTTGAAGACTTTGTTGGCCGATCTTCTGATGTATGATATTTTTGATTGACAGGGGCAACAGTCTCTGCAGGAGGGACTGATGCATCTGCTTGAGTAGCATTAGACTTAGATCGAAGGTTGTATCTATTTTTATCCTCTGCTGTGAAGATTCCATCACCGAGGGGATCATCTTCTGTCTGTTGAGTCATTAATGATTCCTCATAATCTTGTTGTGTTAGAAAAGACTTCCCTGTCTCTTCTCCGACACAATGAATGTCACCTTCCACCTCTTCTTGATCTTCAACATTTTCTTCGTCCATTACTACATTCTGAAGAGGTACTTTTATCCTCTGATCTTCATTAGCATTCCTATCTCTTTGCAGAATCTGAGTTTGTGGATTATTTCATCCAATTGTTCAATGCCAGTGATTGAATTCGCTGGTAGCTCTTTGAACCACTTTCGGGCTTGGCCATCCAAACTCTGAACAAAAACTCTAGTCCACACATCTTTTTCAGAAATATTTATGTTCTCTGCATAAGCATAAAATGCTTCAATGTGTTCTTCAGCAGTATACTCCCCTACTCCTGTAAACTTTGGCATGTATTTCTGGTAATCATCGGTTGGCATGGCAGACAAGGGATTTGGCAAGACAAGAGGAGCATATCTGTTTGCCAAGATTTGTTCCATTCTGGTCAAAGGGGCAGCCATGGCAGTTTTGGTGGTTGATACAGACGAGGAACTTGTAGGAGATGATAAAGGAGATGAAGAACTTGTAGGAGGGGATGGAGGAGGTGAGTTGCCTGAGTTAGAAAAGGATGGTTGTCTTACTGCACCCTGAGCAGAAGTTTCAGAAGTAGGTGGAAAGTAAGAGGCTTTATAAAACTAACTAAGCAACAAAGCTAGATTTTCTTCTCCTTTAGAGGACAAATCATGGAGAATTTCTTCGAGGACGGGCAGATTTGTGTAAGTGTGTAAAACACCTGTCGAAGATTTGCTAGGTGATGAATCAAAAAGAGATGAAGAGGAATCTTCTTTCTGCGGGGAGGATTCAGTATTCAATTCTTTTGGATGGGATGAAATATCAACCTCAAGGACAGAATCAGTAATATTAGAAGACAAAGAAGGTTCTTCTACTTTAGACACTTGAGATGAAATCTTTATTTCTTGGGAATTTTGGGTTTCAGCAGGGGATTCAACAAAAGACTTTTCAGATATGAAAGGGTGAGTATCAGTTGGAATACCTGAATCAATTGCACTTGCAAATCCGGAAGCCTGTCTGTGTATAGCTTTACCCTTGCTGATGATTTTTTCTGGATCAGGAACTGATGTCAATGGGCCTTCTGGGTTTGCCCTGGTGTGAGCTCTTTTTGGAGCCACTTCGTTACAATGGAGTCGCCAGATAGAAAATGTACAACCTGATATTTCAGCAAGGGATTCAACAAAAGACTTTTCGTGATATGAAAGGTGAGTATCAGCTTGGAATACCAATCAATTAAAATTTCGCAAAACCGCAAGCCTGTCAGTGTATAGCTTTACCTGCCGAAGGATTTTCTGGATCAGAACTGATGTCAATGGGCCTTCCGGTTTGCCCGGTGTGAGCTCTTTTTGAGCCACTTCGCTACAATGGAGTCGCCAGATAGAAAATGTACAACCTGATAGTGTCTACTTCTTTTGTCTATCATCAAGAATTAGATCTTGTTACCTGCAGGTGTCGAAGCTCAATCACTCGCAAGAACTTCAATTTGTTAATACCCAAGAAACCCTGCAAGCTAAGGTAATTCAAAGGTGTTAAAATCACATAAATGAATGTTTTGTATTTTGTAAATGTGGACCAATGGGATAACCCACCAAACCTTATGGCATTCAAACATGAAAATGATAAACAAATAGACAAGGCTCTCAAAGATTGATTAATCAGCAGATAACTTTAAAGTGGTGAAGAACAGATTGTAACTAAACCAGTACAATGTAAGGTCTAAGAGACAATCAAGAAACTTATACTAGGCTATGAGCTAAACAATGGGATAATGAAATGCATTCAAAGCTTGACAACACAGATAATAGTGCGGAAAGAAAGATGGAAAGTCACATCGATAAATGAGAGGAACTTGTGATTTGTATTAACATAAAAAGTCCGAGTAATAATAGCAAATTACTCTATCCAAAATTGAACCATTGTTTAATATCAAAACATGCATTTATAGACCTTACAAACAGTTACACAGATACTAAAAACATGGACCTGTCATTAAATAAAAACAGTTCTATTCTATTTAAACAACTTTGAAATTAAAGCCTTCAACAACTAAACTAAGAGGTCACACTGTCTTCAGCCTCCAAAATCGCCATTTGCCTCCTCCAAAAATAGCATTTGCAATGTGGTGAAGTAACATGACACTTGTATATGACTGCTCAATTTTCCAATATTCATGTATAATGAAGTTTTTAGGAACGGTTTCAATGTGTACTAAAAATCCTCAATCCCCGGTAGGTTGAACTTTGCATGCATTTAATAGTCCACTGATACACTGGTATATCTTCAAAACATGTTTGAAATAAAATGTTATGCTGGGCTCACTTGCTTGCCCAAATTTTCAACAAATGCTAATGCTTTGATTTTTCATCGTTAGTCAAGAAAGCTATCGCTTACACAACTAACGGGTAATGAAATGGTAGCCTAGAACTGGAAAGTCCCGATAGTGCACAAAGAGAGTCTTCACCTTCAAAATTGAATTCAAACCAAAATCAGTGGGCATCCCCGACTCTCACCTTGTATATTTACTGCAACTTGAGCAAGGAATTTGAGGTCTGGATGAGGTTTTTTGCTTCAATTTTTGTTTAACCTCCTCGACCGCCTTCTTGAGTGGTGCTCTTCAGCAAAGCCACCACAAGCTATTAGCCCTGTTTTTTCTTCCTTTTCTTCTCTCTGACAGTTTCCTTGGCCAATCTTTCAAACTTGCATTTGTCTTGTCAAAGTTATCAGATAATTTTTTTTATACCTATCCTTAATCACTTGTTCCAAGACTTCTTGCTGGGCAACTACTTCCTTCAGATGTTTGATCCTTTGAGACTTACTTGACCTAGGGTCTTTTGATGATTCTCCCTGCTCTACCTCGACCGAAAAGTTTCACAGTTCTCGCGCATAATTCACCGATTGCTCAAAACCTTAACAATGGCAGGGCATTGATTTTGTTGCTTAGATTCTGAATCTGAGTAAGGCAAGTTAAGTATATTCTTTCCTTCACTCTACTCTATTGGATTCCCTGTATTTTGATGTAACCGCCTCGTATCGCTTCAAAATTTAATTTTCTTGACCTGCGAAATTTCAAACGACATAACCGCCTTCCTGCAACTCTTCTTCTTGAGCTGCCCGGACGGATGATTGTTTCGGAACCACCATCCGCTCATACCGACTCGGGTTTCAAAACCTTCCTGCAATCGCAGCGCTCCACCGCTGTTTCACTCTGCGCAAGAATCAATTTAATGAGGCCTATGTGACATAGAGTATTTTTTATGCCCAAAGGTTGAGCTCTAATTCTATTGCATACCTTAATAAACTGCGATATAAGAAATAAGGCAAATTGATGGGGTCTTGCCTGCGGAAGTGATCCATGAGTTTAAAAGTGGTACATCATCAATTTATCATATCTTCCTTCCGAGGCAATGTATAATTGAATGCCTTTGAATACCTCTTGCCACTCTTCATCTATATACGAAACAAGAATACCTTTTCTCCAAGCTTTGTATCTGTACCCCTCTTTCAAATAAAATCTAAAATCCAAATCTTTGGGAGCAATGGTTTTAAACCAACTCTGACCAATTCTTGGCAAACCTGTAGCTGCGACAATGACAAACTCATCCACTTTGATTTCCACACAGCCGACGTGCGCTTTGCTACATCAGCCTTGGCAAAGGTTTAACCATTATTGGTGGCACCCAATTTGTAACCTTTCAAGAAATTCCATACTACCTGCGTTTGAGAAGTGTTTTTGCACCTCTGGATGTGATTGTAGAAAGGAAAAGTTATCCAGCTCTCTCTTGATTAGAGCGCCACTGCGTTTTCTCACCGTTCTGCAGCTTAAAAACTTGACAAATGTAATCCCTTTAATCGTTTAATGAAATGAGGTCCCCAAGCAGTTGAAAGTAGTCTGGGCTTTGGCTCTGTTTTGAATCAAATGAAACTTCAAATGTTGTTTTGGAAATATCAGGATATGAAACCTCTGCCGATTTGATGAATGCCTGGTACCTCCTTCAGACTCGCCGCTTCAACACTAACTTGCCATTCCGATGTGATGAGCGTTTGAGCCGGGTTCGAACTAATTCAAATTACGGGCCATATCCCCGACATGCATAGTTGAGTTTCTATGATTGCCCTTTCCTATCATCGCCTGTCTTGGATTTACTCTGTTGTGGGGTGATCACATCATCATTACTATCATACATGGATATCACGCACGCGATTCCCACTTTCTTCAGCCAACAGCCCGTGGAAAACACCCCTCAGCTATAGAAACTTACCACTTACGCCAGCACGTGACCCCGTGGAAAACCCCTATTAGCTGCGGAAAGTATGCACTTCCACAAACAAGCATCGCTTTGTAGAAGACACTCCTTAGTTGTTGAAAGTAATTACTTTCAACAACACGACATATCAATTGAAACCACTCCTTAGCTGCGGAAAGCATTTACTTTCCACGTCAAGACCACCCGTGAACCGATTGTCAAACCTTTTAAGATTTGTCACTTTCAATAGCACATCAACTGATGAAAAGACCTCCTTAGTTGTTGAAAGTGGAAACTTTCCACAGCTAAGGAGCAATGAATCTTTGGAACACGTTAATGGAAAGCGGAAAACACACTGCAAAAGAAGACTTTATGGGTCAATTATTTTCTGAGACACACTAAAACCAAAAATTTTCTCAGCTATAGTAACTCAAAAGTAACTTGAAGATTACCACTAAAATTCATACATGATATATCACTACAAAACTCAACCGAAAGAATGGTTTCATTTTGGGAGTTACCACTCTGGTACATGGTTGATGCATTTGTTGATGGCAATGTGCTGATTACGTGTTGTTTGGTATAGGTTGGTGCATGGTTGATGCACTTGTTTATGGTATAGGTTGATTACGTGCTGAGGTATTGTGCTGATGCACATGGTTTGGCGCATGGTTCAGATTTATTTGGTACAAGTTTGAAGCTTTCGGCAGATATCTCTGGCTGCTGATAGTACGCGGGTTCCACTATTCCACTCTACTCTCGCAGCTTGGACTGCAAGGATAGTGGTTGCAGCCACCTTCCGCCATAGTCGAGAACATAGGGGGTCGCGAGCCCTTCCTCAGTTGTAGCCGAGCTTGGAGAGTTGGAGATTCCCCGTTGTAGCCCGAGAAACTAGGGTTGGAGCCCTTCCGCCAGTTGCACCCGGAAACAAAGCAGTTGGTGGCTTCCAATGAATGTAATTCTTAACATTACAAGGCTATATGCACTGCGGATTTTCTCCCGATTTGAGTTTCCAATGAAAACACCCGGGTGTACTATGTATGTGTGTGATTGTTTATTTCATCGCTCATTATTGGATGATAATTCTACATTGATATAACATTTGAAGAAAAGGATTATAACTACGCTTATTATTGATTCACCCCCTCAAGAATCCAACAATTGGTATCATAGCGTGTTCCTTCATAAATCAATTTAACCAATCGAAGGTAGATCATGGAGAGTACCAACCAGATAAAAATAGAATACCATAGTTTGATGGACAAATGTATGCTTTTGAGCATAAGGATGTAGACATATATATACAGACAATAGTGATTTCAAGTTTGGTAATCAATTGTAGATGGATACATAGTAACAATGGGGCCCAATTCAACAAATGAAAAAGCAATGAAACTGATGAGAATAATTCAAAGAAAAAAAATGCACTTTTGAATGGTCTCAAAGATATGGTATTCACCAAAGTTAACATTGTAAATCTACTAAAGAGATTTGGGACAAGCTTCAACATTTATGAAGGAGATTCAAAGTCAAAGAAGCAAAGCTCAAAACTTATAGAGGCCAATTCAAACAATTAAAAATGAAGGAATATGAAAATATCACAACCTACTTCTTAATGAAAGTTGATGAAACAATGAATGCAATCATAGGATTAAGAAGAAATCGAAGAATCAGAATTGTTCAAAAGGTACTAAGATCTTCCTATGAGGTTCAACCTTAAGATATCAACACTAGAAGAAAGATCTGATTCTAAACTCTATAAGCATGGATGAACTACAAGGAATATTCACAACATATGCGATGAGAACTCAACAGGAAAATCCAGATAAAGAAGCAACCTTCAAAGCATCTAAATTATCAAAATCAAAAGAAAAGGAACAAGAAGAATATATAAAGAAGAATATCGCCTCTAAGATGATGAAGAAGTACAACTGTCAAAAGATCAACAAGGGAACCAACTTATAGGTATAGAGGTAAGATTCCTTTAGTTTGTTTTTAATTGTGATGGTAATATCATTTGCTAACAAATGTCCTCATAAGAAAAGAGAAATGATGAAGGTTACTCAAAAGGCGCTGAAACATATAAAGGCAAAAGAACTACAAAGAAATTTTTCAAGAAAAGCTTTGCATCCAAAGAAGACATCTCATCAATGATGAAGATGAAGTCGCTGATAGTGAAACGAGATTTCTATTCATGCCAAGAGAAGACTCCGATAAAGAAGACTCAAGAAGAATATGAAGAAACATATGAAGAAGAAATTGAAGAGGTAGAAGTTGAATTTTGATAAGAATTAATGAGTTATGTGCCATCAAGAGAAAGAAGAAAACAAGAAAACCGCAAGAATAAATAGATAAGAAAAAAAAAGACACTCTAAGAACTAGAACAAATGATCACAAAATTGAAGTTTCAAATGAAGAAGATAAAAGAATTGAAGAAGCACTCAAAGAACAACTAGAAGGAAAGGATTGTGATCATTGGAAATATGGAAGTAGAGATTGTCACACTAAGAAAGGATATTCAAAAGAAAAATATGCACAGCTCAAAGTCTGATGACATTATCAGCAGTATAAAATCTCATCTTGACAAGTCCGCATTTTGGATACAATTAGACAGAAAAAAAGGATCAAGCTCCAAAACAACAGAGTAAAAAAAAATCCAAAACCCATGCTTAAACAATCAAAGGGGATAAAGATATACAAGGAAGACATGTGGACACTCCTCCACCGAAGATTTAGATTTCAGAATCAACAATAGATAGATAGGCCTCAAGAAGAAGAAGGATTCATAAGAGCACCACCTTTAGAAGATCTTCAACCACCAAGTATCAAACTATATTTTTGTTTTATGTTATGCATAAAATAATTTTGACATAAAGTTGTAAATTACAAAGATAACAACATGAACAATAACTACTTTGAGAGCTCTACACAAGGTTCAAGAAGACCTAGTGAAACACAAAGAAGAAGCCAATAGGGTTTGAGTCTTTGAGCACTAAAGTAGAATATTACAAATGTAACAACTTTGGACACATGGCCAAGTATTGTAGAATGACAATTCCTCCTAAAGAACCTCAAATAGAGTCACAAACAAGAAACTCGTAAAATGACATGGCTAAGAAAGCAAGATCGGTATAGAAATGAAAAATGCTACCACTTACGTTAAACAAAAGAGACGTTGGTTGGTATGTTGACAATGGATGTTCAAAACACATGATGATAGAGACAAGTTTCTTACATTTAAAGGAAAGAGATGGATCACTCTTGAATGATGATTCACCTAAAATCATTGAAAAAGACACAACCGAATTGGGAAGAAGAATGAAATGCAGAAAATGTTCACTAGTAGAAGATATGAAACATAATATTTTAAGGTGAGTCAAATGTGTGACCAACACAAAGTTACTTCTCGATTCAAAAAGTGAGATAAGAAAAGAAGGTTCAGAAATTGATTGCTATATCGTAAGAACTGCCACCATACATGTGTTGTTTAAATTGGAAATGAAAGTGCTCTTAGGAAAGGAAGATGAAAAGCTGGCTACGGCTAACGTAAGAATGGGTCATTACGCATTTCTGATAACCTTGTCAAAGTCATTAAAAGAGAAGTAGCTAGAGAAATGCCCTAGGATCATGAAACCAACCAACACTTTATGCTAATTGCAAACAAAGGAAAGAAAACAAAGACCAAAGTTAAACAAAATGAATATTCAACAACAAAACCATCGAAAGTATTACCGACTAGTTGGACCAACTACAACAAAACACCCTAAAAAGGTGAGATATTTTATGTTATTATTGATGATTATACAAGAATGATCGCAGTTTGTTTTCTCAAGAACAAAGTCAAGCTTTGAAAACTTGCATCTCATTAAGGAAATGGTTGAAAATGATGGATTCAAGAATCAAATGCTTAAGACCTGATAATGGAGGATAATTCACCCTCAAGGAATTCTATGACCACTACAAAATAACGCTGGAATAAAAAACAATTCTTCGTCGCTAGGACACCTCAACGTAATGGAGTTGTTGAAAGAAAGAACATGACAAGACAAGAAATGCATATTTAAATAATGATAATGGATTCAAAGTTGACAACATTTTGACATAGGTAGTGCATACATCAGCTCACATTCAAAATAGAGTAATGCTCCTAAACAACACTAATAAAACTCCTGTGACGAAGCCATGGAAAGGGAAGAATCGGCAAATGTGAAGCACTTCAGAGTTTTTGGAAGAAAATGCTACATCAAAAGAGAAGATGGAAGAATGGGAAAGTTTGACTCTCATGTGGACAAAGGACTACTTGTTGGTTACTCAAGTACAAGTAAAGCATACAAGTGTTACAATCTAAGATTAAACAAAGTTGTGGAAAGCATCAATGTAACAATTGATGAAACAGGCAGACCAGAATCAAAGGAAGAAGAAAACAAATCAATAGAAAAACTTTTCGAAGAAGAAGATGAAAAAGAAGTAGAAGAGGAAGATGAATATGAAGATAATCCGACAGAATTAGAAGGGCAAGTTCAACAAGTATCTCCAAAGACACCTAGCAAACGAGTACAAAAGAATCATCCTTCAAATCAGATTATTGGAAACAAATATGAAGGAGTTGAGACTAGAAGAAAAATTTGTTCACCAGAACAAACACACCTAGCACTCTTATCTACAATTGAACCAAACTGTTTTGAAGAAGCTAGCAAGAATGAATTTTGGAATAAGGCCATGGATGAAGAATTGGATCAAACAGAGAAAAATGACACTTGGGAATTGGTTCCAAGAGCAAACAATAAGAATGTGATCGGCACAAAATGGGTTTTCAGGAATAAATTGAATGAAGATGGACAGGTTACAAGGAACAAAGCTATATTGGTATGTAAAGGATATGCTCAGATTGAAGGAATCAACTTTGAAGAGACATTTTCCCCAGTTTCCAGAATGGAAGCAATCCGTTTTCTTTTAGCTTATGCATGCTCCAAAAATGTTAAAGTATACAAGATGGACGTAAAATCATCTTTTCTGAATGGGGAACTTGAAGAAGAAGTCTACATTGAACAACCAGAAGGATCTCAGTTGCCAGAGAACACACATTATGTGTGTAAATTAAAGAAGGCCTTGTATGGTCTAAAACATGCTCTTAGAGCATGGTACTCTAGACTAGATAAGTATTTGCAACAGGCAGGGTTTAGAAAAGGAAGTGCAGACAACAACCTCTAGATCAATTTAAGTCAAGTTAATATTTTATTAATTGAATTTTATGTTGATGATATTGTTTTTGGTATTGATGGTGACAGGTTAAGCCAGAAATTTGCAAAAGATATGCAGAAAGAATTTGAAATGTTGTTACTTGGAGAACTATCCTTCTTTCTTGGACTTTAGATACGTCAAAGCAACCAATGAATTTTTATTTCTCAAACCAAGTATATCAAAGAAATGCTAAAGAGGTTTGGAATGGAAGATTTCAAACCAGTTGTCACTCCCATGCAAACCAGTAGCAAGTTGAGCAAAGATGATAATTCAAATTCTACAGATCAAAGACAATACAGGTCAACGATTGGAAGCCTATTGTATGTGATAGCATCCAGACCAAATGTAATGCAAGCAATTGGATAGGTGGCACAATTTCAAGCAACACCAAATGAATCACATGTATTAGCAATGAAGAGGATTTTCAGATATCTCAAAGGAATAAAAGAGTTTGGGCTATGGTATCCAAAAGGAAAGGATTTATCACTAATTGCCTACACAGACGTAGATTGGGCAGGTTGTATTGATGACCGACGAAGCACCAGTGGAGCAACAATCTACCTGGGTGAGTGTTTAGTATCATGGTTGAGCAAGAAACAATCATCAGTATCTCTATCTATAGCCGAGGCAGAGTATATTGAAGCATCATGTTGTACACAAGTTCTTTGGATGAAACAAACTTTGACAGATATACAGGTTGAGTATGATGAGCCCATTACAATATATTGTGATAATACAAGCACCATCAGTATCTCAAAAACTCGGTGATGCACTCCAAGACGAAGCACATTCCAATCAAGTATCACTTTCTATGAGAACAGGTTGCAGAAAAGAACATCAGAGTTGAGTATGTGGGCACAAAAGAACAAGTGGCAGACATATTTACAAAACCACTTCCACTGGAAGCCTTTGAATATATTTTCCAAAGACTTGGAGTTATTTCTACTCCAAAATGAATGATTTTTGAATTTTTATCTTATATGTCTTAGATGTACACGAGGAAGCACCATAAGAGGACAGTTCAGTCAGGGGGAGCCGCCTCGGATGGAAAGATACCTTTGTCATTGATGACAAAGGGGGAGAGATTTATCAGATGCAAAGGACATAGGCATGGTTCGAGGGGGAGAAGATTTATCAAATGCAAAGGATAAAGTCATGGTTCCAGGGGGAGCATGAGTGATATGATTTCAGTATTGCATCAGAGTATTGTCATCAATGCCAAAGGAGGAGATTGTTGATTAAGGTTGGTTGTCATTGATGTCAACCCTTGAAGAAAGCCCCGTAGAGCAAAGGTTTGAATAATGGAACCAAGATTGTTTGATGTAAATATGACTCATTATTGTTTTTTCATGGTTGACAAGAAGTAAATATGGATGCCTCCAAAGTGGTCCCCTTATGGTGAAAGCCCTCACGAGAAGACGTGTTGCGGAGTAAGAGAACCCGTGATTAATTTTGGAATAATGAGATGAAGGACAGTGAATTTTTTAGGTAAAATATCCTATATGGATAGTGCTTTTCATTCCATTTTTGGTGGTATGTAGAATGTCACATAACTCCTCACGGTTAGAGAGTTATGTCCATGAGAAGTTGGAGACCCCAAGTTTGGGTAATGGACCCAAGTTTGTTTGATGGATAACGGTATGAGTTATGATATATTTTAAGATAATAATATTATATATGGATAGTACATGTCATGCCATTTCTGGTGGTATGTGGAACATCACATAACTCCTCACGGTTTGAGAGTTATGGTCTTACGAAGTTGGAGGACCCTCATATGTCATCTAGAAGCCCCAAAAGGTCAAAGTAGTCAAAG
>SNQJ01S0185963.1:20834-34039 GCA_010110895.2 Picea sitchensis | reverse complement strand
TCTTTTACTTGTTATTCATTCTCTTTATATTTTATACCTTCATTTCTAATGTTATTTGCTTTCATGTATTTCCTTTGTTGCTTTTACTTTACAATGTTCAACACTTTGAAGTACATCCAATGAATCTAATATGGTTGCTCAAGTAGTAAGGATTGAGTGATAACAGTCATTGAAGGATCATAGGTTCATTGAATGACAAGACTCATTAATTAAATCTTTATTCAATAGGAAGTGTCTCTAGACCTCAAGATTCCCTTGCACATTGTCAAGGGAGATAGGAGTGAAGGTCATTAACCCAATGATGTGAATAATAAATGGGAATGAGCTATCAAAGTTGATCATTTTCCTAGTTAGTGTAGATTAGATTTAATTAGTTGCATATCATTCATCAGAATATAATACATCTAAGTAATTTAATACCTCGTGGTTGCACATACAATGCATAAAACCTCATAAGTTAGCACAAACCTTGGGTTGACATTTAAAGTTAAGTTGAGGAGTTCAACAAGATTGTTGTAATTCTTGTTGTAATTCTTTGGCCCATCAAGCAACATTGAATTCAAGGTACCTCAAACATTTTCCAAGTTTGATATATTTGGTTGCACTTGATATTAGAATAGACATTAAAAATTGCACACACTATGCCATGAAGACATAGAATGGGCATGGATTCTAATGATTTAGATGTTTACTAGTAAGATAAATAATAAAAAAATATTTCTTGATGATCCGTGAAGATCAGTCATATATACAAGAGGGACACGTTTCCAATGACATGGATATTTAAGCAATTATAGTGGGATATCATTGGTCATCATGATCATCAAATGCTTGAATAAACGTATAACCACACAAACTATGCCTATTTCACCCATCTTGAGGTAATGTATCTTAGAACTCAAGAAAATAATGATCCTTTAGTAAGGAAAACAATTCAACCTTCCAATCTTGGAGGGAACTTTGCAAGTCTACTATCACAGGGCTAGATATCCTTCTTATAGCTAGTGAAAGTGCCATTCATTTATTTACATAAGCTTTTGTTGTAGTTAGTAGAAGGCTTGAATTGGATGGGACGGTAATATGACAATTTGGATTTATTTTCTATTCAGAGTGACACATAAATATCAGTCATTTGGTTATGTTTCTTTTAATATGAAAATGGTCCATGTATTTCTTTCTCTTCTTTAAGACATTTTATTCGTTCATTATTGTAATGATAGGGACAAACTCCCTTGTTGATTTTATTACAATCTATAATGAAATTTATTTTAAAAAGAAAATAAAAGGCGATGATGAAAACAACAAGAACAACAAAAAACACTTAAAAACACTTAAGAGAAAACATAGAAATTAATTGAAAATCAACCATAAACATGTCTAAATTAATTCATATATATACCACATATGGAAGGGACAATAAAGATAAAAGAAACAAGCATTTAACTAATTAAGTTTGTCTTGAATTTAATTTTTGAAAAGGAATCATTATTATCAAAATAAGAGTGACATACCTCTTTATATGATGAAGGGGTTGAGAAAAGGACATTGGATCCAAACACAAAGAAAATTCACCCACATGTGATCTAGTCCATGAAAGTGATGGGTTTCAACATAAATTATCGCATGACATTTGTAGCTACTTCTTCTTCAACATTGTTTGTAATATTATCAAATCCACATGAGAAGTGCATTTTCCCCAAATCTTGACTCACATATTTATATTTCTCTTGTAATGGACTTTGGATTAAATGTGTTGCATCTGAATAGCATTGGACAATTATTGGGAAACCAATCATAGTTGCAGTAGCTGTAGTCTTTCCTTCACGCCACCTAATATAGGACTTACACATGGTCATTGATGTTTATTATCTTAAGTTGAGAGGTATGATTCTCAAGTTGCTAAGGGGCACAATATTATGGAGTAAGTTAAAAAGTGGACAAACTCACTTTTTTTGCAAGTTTATTTATTTTTCTAGTGAGATAAATTTTCACTCTAATTTAGTCATTTTTTGACATTATAATGATCCAAGTCTTCTTATAATGAGATAAAAACTTTCAAATCAAAGTTCCATGATCAAATTTCCTATAATATAAGTGAAACTATAATTTTCCTCAAAATTCCTACTTGATTTGGAAAACAATTTAATAAAAAAATGGTTGAATTTGTCCACTTTTTAACTTACTCCTCCCATTATTATTCCATGCATCCAAGCAGACTGACTAAATTATTTTGGAGATTTATTGATTGATTTTTATGTTATAGAATCCATATCCACAACTACTGGTGGTAAAAGGCCATTTTGAAGGTTGTGCAGTGAAGTCGACCCCCTTGGTGGCAATCTCAATTGGGGTTGTTAAGGTTGAATGCTTCGCCAAAAGAAAAAATGAGGAATCAAAATCCACAATATATCTTTGTTATTAATTATGTTATTTTAGGAATATTGACAAAGATATAAAATCTATATATCTTAATACTCTGTAGAACTACCTCATGTGGCATCCTTTGTGAGAAAGAAGTGGAATTGTAGTATCAATGGTCAATGGAATGGTAATATCAATGATTATCATTTAAAATAATGTTATGATTGCATGAAAACTATTTAGAGAAAATGAACAACAAAGTGACATTTATGTCAAAGGAAATATTGCATTTGTTGGTATTTTTTGAAAAATTGTTGATAGTTTGGTTGTCATTGATGTCAACCCTCAATGGTATGGTTTTGGTACCTGAAGTTGACTAAGGAAAATGGACATTACTGACAGAGTAAATTAAGGCAAGACACTTGTAGATGGATAGTACTCGTCATGCCGTTTCCAATGATATGTGGAATGCCATGTAGTTCCTCAGGGTTAGGGAGATATGACTTTGTGAAGTTGTAAGCCCCAAAGAAGTGGTTAAGAAGCCCCTAGTTGGTTACAAGTCCTTAATGAAAGGGTAAAGTTGTTGTAACAAGAAAACCCTAGAAGCCCTAAATTAAGGAGAGGAGTTACCTAGCACAAGTATATAAACACCTAAAAGAGTCATTCACAAACACACTCACATACTCATTCATTGCTTATCTTTCTTGTGATCTAGTGATCTTTTTGCTAAGGTTGTAGCGTCATTTTCTGAGGTAGAAAAGGGAGGTCAAAGGAGAAAATTTCAAAGTTGCAACAAAACCTAGTTTCTGAGGTGTACACGGGTTGCAGGTAAAAAATGGAGCGTATGCATATGGGATACAATGGAGAAAAGTGTGTATATACGCAGACAATAGAAGAGAAAGTCACGTACTTGTAAAAATGCTAATGAATGGTTGATCAAATGTTGGTACCAAGTCCCTAAATTCTGAAGGAAGTCTACAGGTCAACATCTCATAGTTTTAGGTCAACTACAGAGGTATTGGTATGGTTGTATACTTGTTTTTATAGTTACTTCTTGTCATGATATGGTGTATTCTTGAGGCATACTTAGTATGGTTGGTTTGGTATATGGATATGGTATATATTGGTTGTTTGGTAGAGTGAGGAGCACTCTTATATTTGGTTCAACACATGACATGGTTCTTATAGTTCTTATATTTGAGTTGATTGTATATGGTTGAGGCATATTCATATTGTATGGTGGCATATGCATGAGGGACATGGATTGGTTCTTTGAGATACTTCATTGATGATATGGTATAGATCTTCATATGGTTGATGGTATGGTATACGGTACATGTTACACACGATTGATGCTCTAGTTCATGATTCACTATTCTCCATTGATGTATCTTTGGTTCATGATTGATGCATGAGATAATATGTATGTTGGTATACAGTTGATGCATGGTATGGTACATGTGTTAGTTGGTTGATGAGCAGATACAAGTTGACGAGACAATAACAGTGACAGAGTGGTAGTAACAGAGACAGAGTGACAGAGATAGAGTGATAGTGACAATGATAGAGATAGAGTGACAGAGACAGTGGCAGTGATAGTGGAAGAGATTGTGATAGCGACAATAGGTCTACACTTATTCTTTAGGGTGGTAGGACGAGGCAAGGATAGGTGGTTGTAACCACCTTCTGGTTGGAGGCAGAGAACTTAGGGGGTTGTAGCCTCCTTCTGGTTAGAGACAAAGAATTCAAGGAGTTGTAGCTTCCTTCAGGTTGTAGCCTGAGAATAAGGGGTTTGAGCCTCCTTCGAGTTGTAGCTAGAAAATTAGGAAGTTGGTGCTTCCAATGAATGTATTCTTTTGATATATAAGCAAATCATTTCATGGTTTTCTCCCATTTGGGTTTCCACGTAAATTTTGGTGTACTGTGTATCTATTGTGATGTGATGCTTATGATTATACTGTTGATGATATATTGAAAGCTAATGATAAATTGTTGAATATTTTTGAAGAATATACTATGGTTAAAAGTATTAAATATGCTCATTATTGATTCACCCCCCTCTCAATAATCCAACAATTGGTATCAGAGCAAGTCCTTCAAGAAGCAGTGTAACCATTGGAAGGAGATCATGAATCATGCTAGGACTGGGGTACCATAGTTTGATGGTGGGAACTATGCTTTATGGAGTAGAAGAATGAAAACTTATATACAAGCACAAGGCTTCCGTGTTTGGAGATCAGTAGTAGATGGATACAAAGCACATGCCACTCCCCTGACATATTGTTATACACCATTTTGTCGCACTTTTCTAAGTGTCGTATTTCACTTTGCTTAGTGACACAAGTGTCATAACGTATTTTTTGTGCTTTTCCTTAGTGTCGCCACCTCAACACCATGCAAAAATAACTCATTATACTCCTTTAATGATAAAGAAGAGGAAAACATCAGTCGAGGGTCAAAATCTCACTTTCCCCCTTGTCTTTCTAGACCCGTTTTACCATGGATGCCCCCTTCCCCACTCTGGGGGAGCATCCATCTCCTTGATACAATGTTAGGGGAGCGTTCTATACGCTTTGTCTGCCTCTATGGGTAGCATCCATGCAGATTTGGTCAAATCCCATGAATCTAGGGGCATCTTTCGAGAAGGATCCAGGTGGATTACCTTGTTTTTTCTTAGATTTGTTTCAACCTTATTCATTTCTATGATGGGAGAGATCATAACCATGGATATAAGATCAATCCTAATCTATTCCACCTTATCCTCAACTACACTCCTGGTTTATCCTAGTGGTTAGCCCTTCCTGCATCTATATAACCAGGTCATTTCAGAGGGGGGAGGGGGAATGGAAAAATAAGTATATCAAACTTATGATCTTGTCAAGGAGAGACAAACATTTGCTTGTGTGGAGTTGAACTAGTTTCATGTTCAAGGGCTGGATAAATAAGCTTGAAGGATTGCAACAACATCTAATGGTTGTAACCTTTTCATGCTTTCATTAATAAAATAACTTGACCTATTTCTCTTAAACTTTCTTATTAATTTCTTGTCTATTTGATCACTTTGTTTAAGTTATAAAATAGTAGGGTTGATATTATTTAATCATAGATAATAGTAGCAGAAGGTTCCTTTATTCTTTCAGGATTGACTTCATGAGGGGACTACTTGGACTGGAGCTCAACCGCTGGAGCGATGAGGACGAATGTCATAAATTAGGTACACACACCTTTTCTCCTTCTCTCTCAACCCTCCTACAAGAAAATAGAATGGTTTGTTAGGAGGATTCTAGTGTCCACTTGTTAGAGTCTGTCTCACTTGTAGGGAACCCAAATGAGGGGAACTCAACCTGTCTGCAGGGGGAGAATTATCACTACACAAATAGAGATCGAAAGAAGCTCAAAGAAAATTATTCAAGGGATATAAACGCTATCGAGAATGGTGTGACTCAAGCAATACATACCAATATTATGCATTATGATTATGCAAAATAAATCTGGGATAAACTAAAGACTATCTACGAAGGAGATGCGAAAGTTAAGGAACCTAAACTTCATATTTTCATAGCCAAGTTTGAACAATTGAAGATGAATGAAGATGAAAACATAATGACCTACTTTCTACGAATCAAAAAAATAGTAAACAATATCAAAGTCTTGGGAGACGAGATAAAGGAATAGGTCGTTGTTAAAATGGCATTAAGATCTCTACCAATGAGGTTTGATTAAAAAAGTTCAGCTCTAGAAGAAAGAGTGGACCTAGCTACAATGACCATGGATGAGTTGCATGGGATACTCATAGCTTATGAGATGGGGACAGAGCAAGACAATATAGTTACAAAGGAAGTAACATTCAATGTATCCAAGAAGACAAAGAAGAAATATAAACAAAATCCAAAGTCAGACTGTAGTTGTAGAGATGATTCAGAGGAAGATGAAGAGATGACTAACTTTGTTAGAAGGCTGAAAAAGGGCACCAAAAAATACCAAGGTATGCTTCCATTGAAATGTTTTAATTGTGATTGCGTTGGTCATTTTGCTAATAAATGCCCCTATAAGAAAAAGAAAGGTAATGAAGAAGACAACTCTAAAAAGAAAAGCAAATCCAAAAGGGGAATAGAAACAAAAATAATTTTTTCAAGAAAAGTCTCTGCACCAAGGAAGACAGTTCCTCATCAGATGAAGATGAAGTCAGTGACAACGATACATAAAGGGTACTATTCATGAAAATAGAAGACTCCGATGGAGAAGGATTTGGAGAATAATGTGAAGAGGTAGAAGTTGATTACAGGGAAGAATTGATATGTTCCATAGAAGATCTAAAGAAGGAAAAGAAGGAAAAGAAGAAAAAAAATCACTCCAGGAAGAACTAACAAAGAAACAAGAATCTCAAAACTCCAAAGAAGTCGATCAGACAATCACGAAGCTAAAACTCCAGGTAGAATAAGACAAGGGAATTAAAGAAGCACTCATAGAGAAGTTAGAAGAAAGAGATAGAACTAGTGAAGGCTTGGAAGCTGAGATAGTCACTTTAAGAAAAGATCTTCAGAAGAAGGACATGCTACAAAACAACACCAAGATATTGGATAATATCATTAACATTCAAAGACCTTGCTGACATATATGGATTGGGATACAATCAGACACAGACATAGAAAAGTTCAAGCTCCAAAATGATAGAGAAAGAAGCAAAACCAAGAAATTGTGCAGAAGCTGTTAGAGGTCCATCGAAAGAAGAAAACATGAAGACTCAAGGGGAATATTATAGAGACACTGCACCACCTAGAAGATTCAGAAGTCAACAACATCCAGCTATAGAAAGACCTCAAGAAGAAGAAGGACTCAGAAGAGAGACACCATTCAAAAGATCTTCTATTCCCATGTATCAAACTATTTTTCTTGGTTCATGTTATAATTTTGGGCACAAATATGTGAATTGTAGAGTTAATACCAAGAACACAAGCAACGATGAGGGCTATACAAGAAATAGTTATCCAAGAAGATCTCATGAAGCACAAAATAGAAGCTACAACATATTTGGATCATTAAGTGATGAGGTAAAATGCTACAAGTGCAACAACTTTGGAAATATAGCTAGAGATTGCAGAGTCACTGTTCCTCCAAGGGAACCAAAGCAAAATACCAATAGTCATAAGCAGGAACAACAAATGAGATGGATAGGAAAGCATGATCAATTCAACCATGAAGAATGCAATCTTGCTCTACAATTTCAACACAAGAAACATAATGCTCTACAAGTTCAACCTCAGATTCACTAATAGATTTTCCAAAAGATATACCATAACATTCATAAGATAGATATTCAATGTAAGTGTGTGTGTCCAAATGAGAGACTCTTGAGGTGTATTTATACTTGTGCTAGGTAACCTCTTTCCTTATTTTAGGGATTTCTTGTTAAAACCACTTTACCCTTTCACCAAGACTTGTAACCAACTAGGGGCTTCTTGAACACTCTTTGGGGCTTCCAACTTTACAAGGCCATATTTCCCTAACCATGAGGAACCACGTGGCATTCCACATATCACCAAAAACTACACGATGAGTACTATCCATCTATGAGGGTCTTGCCTACCCTTTCACTGTCTTTCATGTCCATATTCCTTAACAAACTCCAGGTTCCATAATCACACCTTCGGGGCTACATGTAGGCTGCATCAAATGTACCCAAATAACTCACCATCAATCTTGATCACACACATGTAAATAAACCGTCCAACATCTCTGGACTTCTCCAAGGGTTGACATCAATCTCCAATATCACTTTCCAAGGGTTGACATCAATGACAACCAAATGTTCAAACCAACTGTCCAACAATATCCCCCTTTGGAATTGATGGTAAAACAAATATTCATGACAACTCTTAGACATGGAAACACTCATTCTCATGCTCCCCCTGTGATCATCACTCATCATCAATGTTTCTATCTCTCCCCTTTTGACATCAATGACAAAGGGTATCTCCCGTTGGGGATTCTCCCCCTGTCTTCATGCCTCTATTCTTTCTCTTCATCTTTGACCAAGGGTTAACTCCCACTATCGATATGTCTCCTGATGTCATTGTACTTGATGTAATCAATCATGGGTAAAAGAATAGCTCCCCCTGTGGGTATGTCTCCTTGTCTGTATTCTACTAATATTTCTTTCTGGATCTCTGTCTCTGATTACTTGACTTTTTTGTAAGATGTAAATCAATGTAGGGCTACCTATATATGTTTCATTTCCTCTCTTCCAATGCTTCTTATGGTCCATCGATGATTGCTCTTGAGTTTCACTGACATATATAAAAAAGAATTCAAAATTTGATTTCTTCATTTACTTGTCATGTTCACTTGACCATACTGTTCAACAATGTCCTTATGATGATATAACTTATGTTGATGATTTCTCTTTCTCTATTATGTTGTGCCTTTCTCTGCATGCCTTTCTGTGACCAACTTATTCCAACTGATCCCACTGGTTCCAATTGTAAATATGCTACTATGCATATGACCTGTGTTTCCTGTACCTGCTAAGCATCTCACAAATTGATCCGAAAAGATCTTTTAATGACTATGGTTGAGTTTTTAAAGCATGAGTTATTTAACCATTTAGGAAACTGATGAAAGAGGAAGAATTATAAATGAAACATTGCAGCCATAAATAAATATATAGATATGGAAATAAGCATGAAGAAAAATCAAACCATAACAACAAAAGTTGTTCACGGAGTTCGACAATCTCGCTTACATCTCCGGGCCTTTGTCTCAGTGGGTGAGGCTTTATTATTTCTGTTCAAAGATTCAAACATACATCATAATAACGTAAAATGGATTACAAACTGATTTGGTTGTGTTCTTATAGATCTCAAGAACCCGTCACAACTGACGGCACTGAAAACGGATGAACGAAGCTCCCATAAATGGCCCTCAAACGTGCTCTCCTCAATGGATTCCCTGCATAAAAATGGCTTTGGATTTTCAAATATTCAGCATTTTCCTATTCTAAACCTCCTCTCATGGCTTCAAGAACCTTTGGTTTATATAGAATTGAAGTTGGAAACAAACTCCCAACTTCCCCCCAAGATCTGGCCTCAAAAAGTGCTCAAGATCATCCAAAAATGGACTAAATCTCCCAAAACTGGCTTAAAATCCATTAAAAATCATATAATAATGTTTTAAAACCCACTTTGGAAAAGAATAAGGGTGCAACCCCCTTCACGCTGGCTCCTGGTCATGTGGGCGCCCTCCATGTGGCCTTGGGCTAGGCTGGCGCGATGGTCTGGCCCTTAAGTCCAGACCCCTGGTCGTTTGCATGGCCATATGGCCTTGGGCTATGCTTCCACGTGCTTTGAACTGGATAGACCCCCGACGTTTTATCCATTGGTTACGCACCTTGGTCGGTGGGCTAGCCCGACTGACCGGGCACTAACCGCCACATATTTGCACCAATAGTTATATCAACGGTCATATGAGTAGCGGTTGTATGGTGTCGTCAAACCGAGGGATATGCCCATAACAACTCCATGCTAAACAACAAAGGGTCTGGACATGTGTGAGGGTCATATGGTAGTGCCGAGGTCTGGGGCTAGACCCCAACCCTTCCCTCCGCTCAAATTACAACCATTACACTTTATATACAATATTGCGACTATGGTTAATAAGGAACACTGAGGGCGAGCTGGTAGCCCGACCTTGCCAAGTCACTTGCCCATATCGGAAGTCATGGGTTTGACTCCCCGAGAGTCATAATTTTTTTTCCAAAAACATCTAATGGAGGGGTTCCACGTGGCAGCCCAAGACTGGGCCACATGGCACCATGCTATTCACCCACTAACTGCCACGTGTCAAACTTGGATTCGTCCACCTGTCAACACATGTCCACTTGCCCACATCATCACCTGTCCACGTTAGCCTGCCACTGTACATGCCACATCACTGTATGACTTGTATAGTCAACTGCCACGTCAACACTATATGGACTGTACAGACTGTATAGTCAACGATTTTTGCCTGTTTGGCCAAATGAATAGATCACGATATATTTCGCATACGACGTCTGTTTGAGCCTGTTCAAGTTGCGTTGGGTTTGTATAGATGAGGCCTACGCACACGCCCGGTTTGAATCCATTCTGAGCACTTTTATTTTTAGGCCTTCCTAGACCCATTTTGGTTCCTGGATCTATTCTGGATTACAAATCCATCTCTGTCCATATATCACAAACTGTTCATAACCCTGCTACTCAACTGTTCACAATGCTGACCCATGTGTCACTGTACCATTCTGAAGACTTCTCTTGAATAAAATTCAACTGATCATCACATGTTCCTGTTGATCAAACATAATCAAATATGTCCATTGATCTGATCTATCTTCTCATCAAACTCTGCATGTCTGAAACAACCTGTACTAAAGATATCTCTGCTTAAGTACAATCATAAACTTATTCCTTTGTAACTGCCAATTCAAACCTGTGTGGGACATAGATGATTTTAGGGAGTAAATTTCTCCAATGGGCTAATTTTCCAATGTTTTTCCCAAAAACGATTCGCCCACTTCCATTTTTTCTGAAAACGATTCACCTAAATTCCATAGAATAAAACTATTTTAACTTAAAAATCGCCAAAATTTTATAGAAACTATATGAAATCCTTAAAAAATTGAATATTTTTAGAAAACTATCACCAAACATTTTACATTTTGCATATTAAGGAATAGTAAGATTAGCCCATGTTTCTACATTTTAATATAAATTTCCATCCTTAAAATCATCCCTGGTGTGGGAACATTGTTTCTCAATCAATCAATCTATTATTTTGTACTTATGCTATCTGAATTCTATGAATCTATCTTTGTAATCACTTCTTACAGCTCGAAAGATGGTTCTATAATTTGTAGTAGCTACTGCACCGACTCGCCCTGTTCAATATTCATATTTACTGGGAGTCTCCAAGCCAGATGGCTCATAAAAATACCCACTTTGATGCAGAGTATTCTTCCTCTTCGTCTGTAGACTCATCATCTTTCTGAATTCTAACTTCTTCCTTTCTGACTATGGATTGATATCGTACTATAATCCTTGAAAGTACAATCTCTTGTGCCTTTTCTTTATTCACATGTTCTTATTTTCTTTCTCGTACTACTGCAAATCCTGCGATCTCTGGGACCTAGTATTTATTCACCTGTTCTTGTTTTATTTTCCATACTTTCTTATATCCGATATCAATATTTTCCTTCACAAAAGTATCTTTCATGCTTCTACAATCACGAGCTATGTGTCCATAGTTATGACACTTGTAACATTCAATGTCATGTGGGGCCACATAAGCTTTTCTTGTTTGAACATTTATTTCATAAGCCCTGCAATCTGAAACCTTATGTCGAAAGTTAGTACAATAAAAACAATGAGCATAAAATAAATTTATATTCTTGGGAGTGAATGATCTTCTTTGTTGTGTAGTCCTTCTGAATTCCTACCTTGTCTAATCATGATCTTCTCTTCTTTGGATCTCTTCATCATGGTTGAAGCTTCTTTGATTATTGAATGTGGTAGGTCTTGTTGAAGATGTATCTCTATTATACTCTTTCTTCTTTGATTCTTGCTGACCATGATTCCTTCCTTTGAGTACTTCTGCATAACTCTTACTCTTTTCCTCATTCTTCTTTTGTAGTGACCTTGAGGGATTTTCTTCAACATTCTCTACTGATGATGTTGATGTTTCTCTCTCTTCAATATTCATGCTGAGCTTGAAGACTTTGATTCTCAATGTGACACTTGAAGCTTCTCAACCTCTTCTTCTTTCTTCATCATCTGACTCTTCATGTCTTCTTCCATCCTCTTTGCTTCTTCAAGTTGGATCTTCAAGGAGTTAATTTTTTTTTAAGTCTTCTCTCTTCTTGACCAAATTTTGTTTCAAGCTGATTTAAGTCGTCAGTTCTTTACTTAAGATGATCTGTCAATATCTTCTCTCTCTTTTCCGCTTCTTCCTTCCATGTTGCTATTTTGATTTCCAAACACTGCCTCTTATCCTTGAGAGTTTCTTCAGTCCTTCTAGCTTCTTCTAGCTAACCCTTTAACATTGTGATCGTTTGCTCGACTTCTTTGGAGTTGGCGTTCTAAGATTCTTCTTTCTTAAACATCTGATTCTTCATGACTTCTTGTGTTCTCTTTGCTTCTTCAAGTTGGATCTTCAATGCGATTATTTAATCTTCAAGTTCTCTTTCTCATTGACTGAATTATGCTTCATGATTCTTTTCCTCTTCAATCTTAGGGTTGTCTTTTATTTCATTGGGATTTTCTATCTCATCACTTTCAATATTCAAATAAGGGCATTCAATTTCAAGATGTCTGCGCTCTTGACAATTAAAGAAAAAAAATTCACTTTTGTTGATTACAAACTCTTCTTCTTCTGAATCTGTCTAACATGATGAGCATCTTACCTCTTGGTCTATACTTGTATCTTCTTTAGCAATGTACGAATCCATGATGGGAGAAGAATAAATATTGTGTAGCTTATCCCAGAATTCTTTAGTTGATGAACATTTTCCCACTTTGTCCTTTACTGAATCAGGTAATCCTTCCATGATGAAATCCATTGCTATTTTGTTGTTCTTCTTCAATTCCTTCTTGGTTGCAATCCTTGGTTTCTTTGAACCATTATATCATGTAACAAATGAATACCAAATATCATATCCTTGTGTCTCCAAACATGTTTTCATTCTTTTGCTCGATATCTCATACACTCGACCACTATGACCATCAAACATTGGTACTCCATTCTCAGTATATTCCACGATTTCCTTCCAGTGGTTAGACTGCTTCATGAAGGAACTGCTCTAATACCACTTGTTG
>SNQJ01S0185963.1:0-15366 GCA_010110895.2 Picea sitchensis | reverse complement strand
CTACCGTTAGATCTGCGACCTTATAATGAACGGTCCAGATTTACAATGAAATTACAATATACTTTTATAAGGCAATTTTTGCTTCGGGGGCTTTGCCCCCAAACCCCCATCGGGGGACGCTGCTCCCGAACCCCCGCTGGGGGCCCGCTTGCCCCCAGACCCCCCAACCGGGGGGATGGACCCCCCGGACCCCACAGAGGGGGTACCCCCCCTCTGCACTCTCTCGCATGGAAGAGTGTACATACTTCTGGGGTGTAAATACTTCATGGGGTATAAACACAGTTGAAAGCAAGGACCTTTGAATCAGGAAGATAATCAGGCTCCACAACCAACAGTGCACCTAAGGTATATAGAGTTCACCTTATAAGCTCAGAAGGAAGGGCGAAAGACTGCCAGGAGGGCAAAGAGAAGCTTGCAGAGGAACTGGAAGCCTTGGAGGTTTTCAAGCTAAGCAAAGTCACAGAAGGAAGTCTATGCATATTTCTGCAAGGAGTGCAGAAGGAGTTTCAAGAACAGTCTAAGTATCGAAGGAGAAATTGTGCTAAGTGCGCAAAGGAGTCGAGGACTTGCCGAAGTCCCGAAGACAAAAAAGTCACCCTTGAAAAGGAGGAGATAGGTGGCAGAAGACCGAGAGGTTCGGGAGAAGGAACTTCGAAAGGTTGCGGGGAAGCAATCAAAGGATCTTCGCAAACTCGCGAAGAGAGATTTCAAATCTAGGTCGTTGGATCTGGAAGGACGCATGGCAGAGGATCAACGCATCACTGGTTCGTAAGTTAGAAAAGAAGAGTCGAAAGGAGTCAGGACTCGCGAAGTTCGAACTCGCGATTCGATCATAGTCGTTGATTGCGAGAGGAATAAGGATTGTAGATCTGGTCCCGTAGTATTTGCCGATTCAAAAATCAGGGAAGGAGGAGGAAGCAACTCGCGAAAGTCTCGAAGTGCAAGATCACGAAGGGAGTTGACCCGCAGTCATAGTCCGTGGTCATATCAAGGAGGAGCTTAGCAGCGAGGATTAAGGACATCATCACAAGAGTTGAAAGCGCTAAGGAAAGGGTCCATAGGTATCACATCACAGATACCAAGGAAGTATAAAGGGCCTGTGTCAAGCCAATTCAGTTTCATCAGGAGCTTGACGAGTCATTCGACTCGAAGACTTGAACTATCATAGACCAAGAGGTCGAGCCAACCCTGAAGGAGAGAAAGGAGAGGGGGGAGGTTTGCATCACATATCCTCTCACATGGATCATATACCAAGGACACCTCTCAACTAGATGTCCAACATCACCAACACATGCCTCTACCAAGCATGTACCAAGATCACCAACATACCATCACAAGATATGTGTCTCAAGCATATACCAAACCATCAACCTGTACCATACCAACCATCAACCATGTACCACAACCTGTATCAAAACAAGTACATCAACCATGCACCAACACCTATACCAAACTGTGCATCAACCATGCACCAACACCTGTACCAAACCGTGCATCAACCATCAACCATGTATACCAAGTACCAATCATGTACCATACCATGTATCAACCATGCACATAAAAAATGTACATCAACACGTGTACCATACCATGTAACATATACCATATACCATATATCATGAAATGTGTCTCAACCATATAACATATCACTCTCAATCATGCCATGTACCATAAGATAAGCCTCATGTATATGGCAATATCACAAAAATGTGCCTCTAACAATGAACCATAACAATCATACACCAAGTACCAAGAGTATGTCTAAAGCATGTAACGATATCACCTCAACCATATGTAATCATGTACCATTAAGGGCCTCCAAGACATGCCTTAAGAATGTGCCATACCATTCAATATACAAGCCTAAAAAAAATACATAAAAGACATACCTTTACTCATGAAAACCTGAAGCATACAATCTAAGATCCTATAGCAACTGTGTTATACCATCAAACCTTGCTGCAACTCAACCAACCATTCTTCTTCAAATATTTTCCTCAGATCCACGACCTGTCCTCATGCATCCTGTGGATGTATGCGACTTGGCCTCCTGCGGCTCGCATATGTACGTGGTTTGTCTTTATTCAACCCGTGTATAACCTCAGAAAAATAGGGTTTCCAATTTTTTTTGCAACTCTGAAACTTTCTCTCTTTCAAACTCCTTCGTTGCATCAGACTTGATACGTTAGATCCAACCTCATATTCACTAATAGATTTTCTAAAAGATAGACCATAACATTCATAAGATAGATATTCAATGTAAGTGTGTGTGTCCAAATGAGAGACTCTTGAGGTGTATATATACTTGTTCTAGGTAACCTCTTTCCTTATTTTAGGGGTTTCTTGTTACAACCACTTTACCCTTTCACCAAGACTTGTAACCAACTAGGGGCTTCTTGACCACTCTTTGGGGCTTCCAACTTTACAAGGCCATATCTCCCTAACCGTGAGGAACCACGTGGCATTCCACATATCACCATAAATTGCACGACGAGTACTATCCATCTATGAGGGTCTTGACTACATTTTCACTGTCTTTCATTACCATATTCCTTAACAAATTTGGGTCCCATAACCACACCTTCGGTGCTACATGTAGACTATATCAATTGTACCCAACTAACTCACCATCAATCTTGCTCATAAAAATGTCAATCAACTGTCCAACATCTCTGGAACACTCCAAGGGTTGACATCAATCTTCAAGATCACTGTCCAAGGGTTGACATCAATGCCAACCAACTGTTCGAACCAACTATCCAACAAGACCACAATGGAAGGGAATCCCTTCATAGGTTGGAAATCAAGTTCTTCCATCTTATTCACAAACCAAAGTTATTTTCCTTAGGAGACCACCTTTTGTGCTCACCAACACCCAAATATGAGGTACCCCTTCGATCATCAAAGTTTTGGGCATTTTGTACTGGAAAGTACCTAAGGTTTATCTAGTAACTTCAAATACCCTATGGATTTAGAATTGGAACTACTAGACTTTTTCTTGTGGAAATAACTTATGAGGGCCCTTTCATATAGTCTTTCAAAACCTTCCAAGATCCACACAAAAGGGAGATTTACCCTCGTGGTGTTATCCCCCATCTGATTGCACATCTTTTGAGCTTCAACATTTTCCTAAGCCTCCCTTGAAATCGATTCACTTTACATTGCCTTGCCTTCTACTCGAAGGGGAACCATAACGGGAATTGTCTTGTTGATTTCCTTGATCCCTTATAGGGTATGATACCCAAGATGCATTCTTGAATGTTATACCTTCTCCTCCACACTCATACTCCTCTATCTTATTCTTTAGGTTTCATTTTTTTATTAGAAATTAGTTTTAGCTATTTTTACAATGATGAGATTTATAAGATAATTCATTGAAAGAACAAAAAGTTACAATCTCTTAAATATACTATTTGTTTTCATATAAAACTCTAGTATAAAGGGGAAATGTAGTGCCCATCATCGTTATGTCAAATAAACCCAAACATAAAATAAGATTAAGCCGAAGAAGTGACAATGAATTTGTTTTTGTTTTTTTAAACAAAACTATGATAATTAGTTCTCAACAAATCCACAACTTAATTCCATAATCGTTTCAAGATCATAAACATACCCCTCTCAATAAAAACATTCACATCGTTAGATCTAAGTATACTTCAATATACAATTAGTTTTCAATCAAAACAAAAACATTGTAACACAAAAAACCAAATAACTTATCAACAATTAACAATTCCTATTTAGATACACTCAATCCACATGAGGTTCTATTAATGGTTTAAACACAGTCAACAATGTCAAATTGCTTCCATGCATTATACTTCTCAAGTATTTGCGTTACACTCAAATACTCCGAGTGCATAAGAAACAATACCAAAAACTATCCCATGAGGGAAATGACATAAAATCATACCATAGATTCGTTATTAACGTTTAACTTTCATGGTATAAGGCTACTCTACGGTTATCACTTATTAGAGTAAAAGCCAAGATTAGCAATGGATCTTCTTTGGAGAACGAGGAGAAATATACCAATAACATTATTCCAACCGTATGAAAACTTAAAAAGACCAACAAACTATTCTTCCATGGAAATCTTTAAATACAGATATGCTAAATATATTTAGCAATACCGATGTCACCTTCAACAATTTCTCATCTTGTTTTGTTAAAAAGATCCTAGTAATGGTGTTGCTTTTGATTAGTTTATCCCTAATCTAACCCAATGATGGATTTAGTGTAGAATCAATCCTCATAAACAATAAAGAAACAAATATACATAATTCCATATAAATCTTTTCACTCCATGCACTTCAATTTGGTTCATATATTTAAACAAACACTTCCCAATAAAATTCACAACAACAATCTGTTGTGAGTGCTTTTGTTAAGCATTTTGCAAAGGACCAATAACACTTACATAGTTAGATTTATTTAACAAATACATAATATTGTAAATTCTTATAATCATAATCATAACCTAAGATATGGAATTATCATTCACTTCTAGAAACACATCTTTTGTGAGTGCTTAACAAATACATAATACTGTAAATTCTTATAATCATAATCATAACCTAAGATCTGGTATTATTATTCACTTTTAAAAACACATTTCCTAGACTTGTAAGCAATGCAACTTTATTTATAAAAATAAATTCTTGTCTTATAACAACACCAACTCTAAGTATACATATTGAAAGAAAAAATAGAAATGAAAAAATATCTTTAACAAGTTGTTCACTCATGTAGATAAATCAAATAATGCAATAAGGGTTTTTATATGCTATTACTGATTTCCTTTTCCATAATTTCATCACATACAAAAGTTTCTAAGAGATATTGACTTGACAATCATAACTAGCCATAAACTCCTTAAGCAACATTTACATGCGTCCACATCTGTGATCACTACATATCATTGTCATAATGTAACCCAAGATTTCTTCAAAACAAAAAAAAACTAAAACTTCCAAAGATAAAAGTTACAAGATTAATTGGAGGTTAAACCTATTTAAAAAGATAGATGATAATAGGAATCTAAGAGTCATACTCAAAGCTTTAATTAAATAAAAGTAGTATAATGGACTATCATTCCACTCATACATTTTTTCCAACCACTTGACAAGCATTCTTCAAATAATAATTGTTGAAAATAAAAGTAACTTCACTCCATACAACACAAATTATTAAATAAAGCAATTAGTTACAGAGCCACCTATTTCTCTGTAACAAACATTACCAAAAGAGTTGCTTTTTCCATGGTGCATGTACTTTCTTTTACAATGGTCCTACCCATGCAATTCTTGGGTAAAGATTACAACTGATACAATTTGCCTATTATAGGTTATACACTACTAGATACACAAAGTGACTTTCAACCTAGTAAATAAATTAGTAACATACATCATGGTAATAAAATCAATAAAAAATTGATAAATAATATTTCATAATAATTACAAGGTATACCATCCTAGAAAACCAATTCCAACTAGTAGTTTGGTGCTCTAAATTGTAGTTTTCTTACCTTTACCAACTAAGTGAGTGTCAACCAGTTTCTACCCAACCATACCTAAGGTAAACTTCTTCTCCTAGGACCCTCAACCTACACGAGACCACAACTGGGAGCTAAGGTGAAATACATTAGTATAATTTTCCATCCTCTAACAAATGAGTTGGTTCTACAATGACCATGTTCCTTTGAGATCTAAATTACCATCCAATGTCTAATTAAGCAATATTCTCTCAGAATTTAAACAACATTTCCCTTTAATTCAAGTCTCCCTCCAAGACAATGGAGGTCCCTTATATTATAGGCTTCATGAGGCTTGACACCTTAGCCTCATGCAATTTTCCTTTAAACAAAAATCATTTTTTTAGTTATCAACTATCCAACCCCTAGGTGATAGCCCCACCCTTTTCCAATTTATTTTATTTCTTAATTAAGGGGCTTATCACCCCCTCTATGTGTCACTTGGAGGTAAGTCTCCAATATTCATCTTCATAATTTCATTAATTCTAATTTTCCATTAAAATATTCATTTTCAAGTTTCCCCTTAAAAGAGGGTAATATTTGGGTAAACTAATACCATCATGGGCTCACTTATATCTACCTCGATCTAACTCAGATTCTAGAAGATTTAGATCCTAGGGAGTAAGGTCTTCACCACCTTATTGTGTTCCTCCCATAACTACGAAAGAGTACTTCATCCATTTATTCCCACAATGGATGTACTTAGAGTAGGTAAGTAAATGAATCTTTGTTTAACCCAATACAACAAAGCCAAATCCTCATCATTATGTCCTACACCCATATATTGGTGAGTTGGCAATGATTCACCTTGTCTCCTCTATATGCATAAATCACATTCACACACATACAACAAGTATATCAACAATGATAACTATAACATAATCAAAATAAAAAATACTTAATTTTAGAAATTACCCTCAATTGTTCTTGCTATCAAAATACCAACTAGGAGTTCTCCTAGATAATCTAGAATATCACATGTCATGATCCATGGCTATCTTTGTTAGAATCCCAACTTATAGTTCTCCCACACATACAAGAATATCATGATTAATGCTTCATGGTTCTTTCTATCATATTTCAAATATGGAGTTCTTCTGGATAGACATGAACACCTGTAATAATCATTCAAATAATTGGTTACTCCAATGCCATATCAAGCCTTGTTACCTTTACCCTAGGTTGACAACAATCCTCTCCATTTGTAATATCCCCAAGGACGAGCCCCTGTTGTATCTATGAATTGTAAACATATTTTGTAGGTTGGTGAGTCGAGTATTGATAAGCTAGTGGGCTTATCTATTTGTTGGGCCAGAGAGCCTAAGTGTTAAAGGCGAGGAGCCTGTTTTTGTATATGTAATTATGTAGAACATTAATAAAATATAAACATCACTGCGTGCAAACAGACCATGAAGAAAGAGTGATGGGGGACTAAGCTTCCACAGAGTGGGTAAGGGAAAGGGGGCTGAAAGGTTGGAAAGAGGGGCTAAGCTTAGGGGCTTAAGTCCTTGAGAATAATAATTTATTATTATTCCAAAGTTGTGTGAAAGATATGTTTTTATCCTAAGTCCTGGGAGAGACAACACATGCAACTCCAACGTGTGCAAAAGGGAACGCATGCAGCTCCAAGAAGACAAGTGTCGACCTCGACGCATGCAGTTAAAGATGAAGAGTCATCTCGTGTTGGGGGTTCGTCCTCCATTCTTTTGTCCGTTGTCTGAACCATGTGGTGTCGGTGTCTGATCTCTGCATATCCTCAGGCAGCTTTGAAACCGAAAAACTATGATGTTTTCCTGAGAAGCCAACACATCCTCCGTTTGAACTATTTGTGTCTGCGTTTGACCTCTGCATTGATTCCTTGTCATGCACCATGAAAACTGCTGGGAAACCAGTGGATTGATTCGTGTCTCCTGTGCGTCCTGTGAACCCAGTTTATTCGCCCTTGCAGAGCCGAGTCCCTACCTAAACCGTTCGTGGGTTTCCGCCCTCTGTTTTCCTGAGTGGTGTTGACTGGTTGTTGTTGCTGTTATCCTTACCTTGCAGGAATTGAGTTGAACTGGTTGAAGAAGCGGGTTTTTAGGCCCGTGTTTGAAGAGGTAGGTTGTCAGGTCTGTGAGCAGCTCTTTCCAGGTGAGAGAGTTGCCGGGAAGTGGTTTTCGCCCAGAGAGATTCCATCACCAGCTACAGATCTCTAAGAATTCCTGATCCAACCTGTTGCCGAGACTCAGAGTGGGAGATGAAGTAGCTGATGGATTGTGTGACAGTGAAGGTGTATACTCCCAGGTGGAATAGGCATGTGGGGAATGAGAGTCCGTGAGTAGTGGGCGTAAGAAGGCTCCTGGGGAGAATCCTTCCGGTTGCACTGTGCAATTTTCCTGTAACCTTAGCCTAGTCTAGGATTCCCTTGCCCGGGGTGGAGCTTAGTTCCAGCTCAGTGGTGACTCATTACTGAGCATGATGAGCAGTGGGGTCTAAGGCTGGAAGGTTCGTGGAAGGTCTGCACGTAGTTGGTGGAGTTACTCCAGCCTAAAAGATAAATATCAATTATGTGCTTAATTATGTATTTTATGCATGATTTGCGATGCTTAAATGTTATCATGTATTTCGTTGCGTATCTGATTTACTGTCCATTACATTAGAATCTAAATGGTAACAATAATTATGTGATTATTGTTATTACATGTTTTAATTGATTAAAATACATGTTATATATCTATGTATATATGTGAATGTTCCGTGTAGTAGCGTTGCCCGACTTGTTGGTGGCTGGGGATGTTACAAATTGGTATCAGAGGCAAGGTTTCAATGATGAGCCTGGATGGGTCGGACAAGTGGTCTTTGGACCCAAGGTTTCAAGGTGAAATCGTGTCTGGAAGGACTAATTTCGGACCTTAGAACCTTCCTGAGTGCCAAGAAGTTACCTTAGTTGTGTTATGAAGCTCAGGAGGAGGAGCAACAACAATCGTTATATTTGTTGTTGGAAGGAGTATGGACCGTTAGATCCATGTCTAGGAAAGAAAAGGAGAGCACTGAGGAGGAAACAGATCCCAATCCATTGGATCTGATCACAAAGGATCGACAGTCATCCAATCTAGGTTGACAAGTGGCGCAAGACCCACAACTCTGGAGCAAGAGCACTTCAGAAGTTCTGTGATCGAGGAGAAAGTGAAATAGCCGAAGTAGATTGCAACTGTCCGTTGTGAAGGACACACGTCAAGAGATCGTGTACTTTGGGTGGAAGTACTTTGTGAGGAGGTAAGTGCTGTGAGTTTGAAACTCTCGAAGCCCGAAGTGCCGAAGTCACTCATAGCCATTGATCGTGAAGGAGGACACGCATCGATAGATCATGAACTCTGGGGAAAAGCGCTCCGGGCAAAACCGAGCATAGAGGAGTTGAAACTCCCGAAGCCCGAAGAGCCGAAGTGGTGAGTCATGATGATGTCACCAGGAGGTGACGTGGACCTTTCCTATACCTGCCACGTGCCCTCACCCGAAATGTTTATAATTGTACTATGTGGGCCCTGAGGTTGAATAACATAGTTAAAAGTCGGAGGACCCACATTGGAGTTGTTTACGATACATAAAGATCGACATCCAGGAGGCATTGCGGGGACCCAATTTGCACGAGAGTTAATTATCCAAGGCGGTCCCGCAATCCAAACCATGGTTTTCCCCGGGGGTTATGTGTCAGTGTCAGAGGAATTGCAGGATGAAAAGCGGGTTACTCCAAATCGCGGATGCATGCCCTCGCAATTTGAAAGGCGTTAAGTGCTGTGAGAAACCATGGGTCCCAAAGGACACGTGGCGCTAGTTGTGAAGTCCGGAGACTTGACACTCCAAAAGGATGGTTCATAAGTGAACAAAATAAATAACATTCAAAAAAGTTTCGTAATACCGGGGTGACGAGACATAATAACGTCACCAAAGATGACATTGAAGTGTTTGGAAATTAACGGTTCGGGGCGTTGGGGGTGTGCGGATGTGAAATTATTCGAAGTATTGAAGCTCCGAAGCTCCGAAGTCCCATAGCTCACATGCTGAGGTTCCATAGTGAGTGTCAACCATCAGATGTTGAGTAGATGTGGTATGAGATCCACCCTACTTTGTGCGTTCAGTAATCTAGAGCTTCGAGAGATTATTGCATTGTACTCTAGAAATAAGCCGAAGGCCGAAGGCCCGAGTAAGCACCTAGTGATCTAGCGCTTGGTCATGACTGATGATCGCATGGGTTGGGGACTAAGAGAAAAGGGGCTAGTGCTCGAAAGTTGCAGAGCAGAGAAGAGCTTGGAAAGATAATGAAATCTGAATGTTTTTCTTAAATCAGATTGGTTTATGAATGTTGTAGGATTTGTTAAGGAATGATGGCCTAAAAAATTCCGGTTGTCTTCATGTTGTGTTTGTAGAGTTTAATGGGTGCCATAACCGAATAGAGTTTCCACTAAGTGCAGAGAAATGGAGGAGACACATAATTCTTCCAGTTCAGAGAATGAGGTAAAAGGAGTAGATGTCCATTTGGGAGCTGAAGGATCGAACTCCAATGGACATGGAGAAGAGATAGATAAGGAAGAGCGTATGATGAAAATAATTGAACAATTGTACAAAGATGCCGAGACAATGGATAACCAAAAGCTCATGAAAGCCAAGGATCAAGAAGGGGAATTCAACTTAAAGTTGATGAAGAGTTTGGAGAGAATAATAAAGAAGTTATATAAGGAGACTGACTCAAGCAAAATAAGGAGTCACAAGATTCATGAGAATAAAATAAGATCAAGAAGCGTTAGCAGGCATCGTCGTCACTCCCCGAAACATCCCAATAAGGAGGCACACGGTAGTTCAAGCCCCTCTCCTACTAAAAAACACAGGAGATCTGGAGTGGATGAGCTGAAGGGAGAAATGAACAAGATTAAGCCTCCTACGTTTGATGGAGAACACAAAAAGGAGGAAGATGCCGAAACATGGTTGCTTGGCATGAGGAAATATTTCCAACTGCAGAATTATTCTTCTCATGCAGAAGGAATAATTCCAATGTATCAACTGAAAGGAAAGGCATCCATGTGGTGGGATCAAATTTTGTAGGTGCAACACATTAGAGAGAAAGATGTTACCTGGAAATAATTTAGTAGGTATTTCGAAAATAAATACTTGACTAAAAGATACTATGACATAAAGATGAAAGAGTTCTTTGAACTCAAGCTGGGCAGCATGTCCATTGATGAATACGAATGAAAGTTTTTGGAGTTGTTGAAGTATGTTCCATTCATCAAAGATGAGACTGTCAAAATTCAAAGGTATCTGAGTGGACTACCACCTTCCATTGGGGACAAGATTCAATATGATGATGCTAAGACTATGGAAGAAACTATAAGGAGAGAAAAATGCTTATATGAGCCGCAAATAGAAAAGCCTATTTTTCAGAAGGCTTGGGATGACCAGAAGAAGTTTAAGAAAGAGCAGAGGCAGAAGGGAAACAAACCTCACTTTTTCAGAAACAGTCCTCAAATACATCCATCATTTAGAGAGCCAAGAACGACTGACGTAGGGGGACAAAGGCCAAGGCAGACACCCATTCATTTTTGGGGATGTCAGGGAAACCACAAGTACAAAGACTGTCCCCACAAAAATGGAAAAGTTAGAGCTGTCCATAATGTTCAACAAGTTGAAACAATGGAGGACATGGGTAGTAGAATACCTAGGATCTATGCAACCCTAGACAACAAGCAAGTTGAATTTCAATCACACATGATTGAAGTGGAAGGTATGATCAACAACCATGCCTTTACTATTTTAATTGACTCAGGAGCTAGTCATAGTTATGTAGACCCTAGGATGGTGGAAATTTTACATTTACCAAGAAGCAAGCATGAGAAATCTTGGTTAGTGCAGTTGGCTACAAGAGCCAAGAGAAAGGTTACAAAGTTGGTTAAGTCCTATCCAATGGACATGAATGGATTGAGCACAAGGGATTGAGCCTCTTAGCCACCGAAAGCTCCACTTTCGGTGGCTAATGAACAATTGAAATGTCTGCCTAAGCCACCGAAAAGGCAGTTCTCTTTCTCAAACTTAAAACACTTTGTTGTTGCTCACTCCCAACTGCTAAAGTCATCACAAGAAATGCTTCTCCAAGCATATTATATTTACCATCCTCCTCATCTGCAAATTTGAAAACATATGACATATCCACTTGATGATACCTTTAAACTTGCAATCAATTCACCTGTGTGTTCTTTGAAATGATATGCCATTGAATACAATCTAGTTCCTTCCTATTTCAAGGACATATGGTTGGATGTTCACAAATCTATCAACTTTAATGTAGTTGGCGTGATCTACACTGTGTACTTGAAGAACGAAAAATCCCGAGAGCAGATCCAGTTATTCAAGAGTGATAATGTTTTAACTAGATCTGGCAGTCGGCCTTTAAAACCCGATATCTACCATATCTGCAGAGTTGTAACATTTGGCACATTCACCTGCACATAAATATTCCAACCACGTTGATCTGAACTTACCCTATGACATCTGTAATCTCAGCTGGAGACCTGGCAGGGAGTTTGAAGAATAAACTTATTGATGAGATAAATGGACTATAGAACTAGGCGTTTGAACTTGGCTGTCGACTTGGCATGTGAATGCTTTGTGTCTTGAATTATGGCATACTTAATAGCTTGGTGCACTAGACTTATGATGGATGGTTGTCGCTTGAATAGTGAAGTGTCCCATATCATTCTCTTGATCTCTCTCATGCCTCCAATTACCATGTCTATAGATACATCCGTGACCGAGACTTTTCTACATTCAGACCTCAATTTCTTTAACCTTTCTTGTCATTCTGGAATGAGTTCTTGAAATTGAGGACAAAGATCCTCTTGCAGTGCACTTTGAACTTGAAACCATCGAACATAACGATAACTAGTTGATGATGTAATTACCTGAAGTGCTATAATGCCAGATGTAATTTGTGTCATTAGATGGGTCGTCTCTGGAAGGCTGTCGATGACTTTAAAGGCATAATCTGGAACCTTTGCACAACTTTGAAGTTGCTTGGCCAATGCAGACATTTGTTCTATAGTTTGCATCTTTCCAATCAAAATAAACCACAACTTCCCTTCAGGTAATGGTTCCCCACCAAATATTGCTGTTGGAAATGCATTCTGACATTATGGAATTGGAATTGTGAGGCCACTAAAACGGATACCCTTATCTCAATACCCGCTTATAGAGTAATGGGAACACCTGCAATCTTTAGATAAAAATTGACACCTCTACCTCTGCAGAATATGTAAAATGGAAAAGACATTTCCTAATGACAACTTGGCGCTTTTTATTGGTCTGCCTGTAAACTCTTCTGACAGTGGCATCATTAATTGGACACATAATATATTCGATGAAATGAGTGGTTTCAGGCTGAGCAATTGCGTTGGGCTTCTACCATGGCTCTGGCAATTTATTTGAGTGCTGACTTGTATTGGTTTATGTGTTGAATGCACTTGACATGTTAACTCAAAGTTTGTGTTGTTTGGACTTAGTATGCAATAGGTCAGAAACATTTTTGTAATACATATTTAATAAAAGAATCATATAAATATATGACTTTAGAATAAAAACATTGAATGACCAACTCCTCATAAAGGTGTGATAGAATTCAATAGGGATTTCTAACATTTCTTTTGCAGGTTGAGAGGACAAAGGCCACAGGGTTTGTGTGCAAAATTAATAAATTGAAGCTGGTCAAAAATTGATAGAATGTTTGATAGACTATGACAATTTTAGCACACTCAAAATTTCCCAGTACATTTTGAGCGCTAACAGGTTGGGCCCGACTTGCTCAAGGAAATGGAAGAGAAAATGTTGAAGATTAAGTAGAATTTGAAAGCTTCCCAAGACAGGCAGAAAAGTTATGTGGATAAAAACCGAACCCACAGAGAGTTTAAAGTGGGAGAGCATGTTTTCCTGAAAGTGAAAGCCAATAGAAGTTCTTTGAAGCTGGGAAACTGTTCGAAGTTGGCAGCCAGATTTTGTGGGCCATTTGAAATCCTAGAAAGGATTGGGCCAGTTGCATATATGTTTGCATTACCTGCATCCATGACTGTACATAATGTGTTTCATGTTTCATTTCTTAAGAAATATATACCTGATGCTAATCATGTAATTGATTGGAATGTGATTCAGGTGGAGCAAGAAGGCATCTCACAAGTGCATCCTGTGCTCATATTGGATAGGAAGAGAAAACAAATCCGGAATCGAGCCATAGGGCTTGTAAACGTCCAGTGGATCTGGTACGGTATTGAGGACGCAACATGGGAGCATGAGGATGCTATGCGGGCAGAATACCCACATCTTTTTGAATATTTTGGAAATCTTATTGATGTTGTGTAAAGAATTGCACTGAGGACAGTGCAAAAATAAGGGGAGGGGATTGTAATATCCCCAAGCACGAGCCCCTGTTGTATCTATGAATTGTAAACATATTTCGTAGGTTGGTGAGCCGAGTATTTATAAGCTGGTGGGATTATGTGTTTGTTGGGCTGGAGAGTGTAAGTGTTAAAGGCCAGGAGCATGTTTTTGTATATGTAATTATGAAGAACATTAATAAAATATAAACATCGTTGCGTTCAGACCGACCATGAAGAAAGAGTGAGGGGGACTAAGCTTCCACAGAGTGGGTAAGGGAAAGGGGGTTGAAAGGTTGGAAAGTGGGGCTAAGCTTAGGGGATTAAGTCCTTAAGAATAATAATTTATTATTATTCCAAAGTTGTGTGAAAGACATGTTTTTGTCCTAAGTCCTGGGAGAGGCAACGCATGCAGCTCCAACATGTGCAAAAGGGAATGCATGCAGCTCCAAGAAGACAAGTGTCGACCTGGGCACATGCAGTAAAAGCTGAAGAGTCAGTTCGTGTTGGGGGTTCTTCCTCCATTCTTCCATCCGCTTTCTGAATTGTAGCGACCAAATTAATTTCAGTCTATTAAAATTCATAAATTGAAACCGATAAGATTACTTCTACACAGAAAGACCCAATAATTTCTTTCATTCAACATATAAGCAAGTTAAATTAATTAAAGAACAACAATTTCATCATAGAATAAGAATTACTTAACAAAATAACATAAATTACCTCTTCCTGATGCTAATTCCCCCGTTGATCTGGATGTCCTTTGCTGAAGTTGAAATTGTGTCAAACACTGCCGAAAACCGAGTTTTCCTCCCTACCAGCTAGGAGCAGTCTGTCTGGCTCCCTAGCTCCAGGCTACTGTAAGGATATCTTGGCCCCCATGCCCAAAACAAGGCTTCTTGACTTATTTGCACCCCACTAAGTAAATCCAAACCTTCAATTCACCATTTCTAGGCTGCATAACATATCATTTATTACTCACACCAATTGCACCAATAACTCTTTGATAGTCATGCAACCCATGTAAAGCCAAAAATATAGCTAATATATAGCTCATAAATGTGCAAGGACTTGTTGAAATGGTGGGGATGAATCATATAGACCAAGACGTGTTGATTTTTACGTCTTAAGTAGTTAACTGGTTTAGCATTTTTTTACTCTTAAATCATTAGCACATTGACTACATATAAAGGATCACTGAAAGAATAACATTCACAAAATACACAAGTTTTACCATGGGAAAACCCCCTAAGGGGAAAAATCCAACAAACTTCTTCAATATAGATTCACCAACCAAGACTAATGTGTCTCTCCAAGAGAGAACTAACAAAGAAGAAGATCCTCCTCTAACCCTTGACTAGGGAAGAGTAGCACACCACTTAACCAAGAGATAGCCAAGAGATAAACCAATAAATTCCACAACCTCACCTCCTAGTTGCAATA